>VSMD01092115.1:0-46372 GCA_008750895.1 Mirza zaza | reverse complement strand
GTGAGCCAGTGGCCAGGTGCCCAGACTGCAAATACCTTGCTGCAGACCTACACGCTAGAATAACCGCAGGACTCCAGCTTTGGGGAGGATCCGGGTATTAAATGGCCCGTTATGCTAATAGCAAATGGTACGGGATAATTTGGGTGAATTCATTCTCCCACTGTACCATCTAATAGGATTCAGGCTTATGAAAGGAGCCTAAGGGCCCAGAGATTGCTTGTGCTGTAGTAGCTGCTGGGAGGGAGCACGATGTCCCCAAATCTTATTATCAGAGGAGGGGCTGGAGAGAGCTCAGGAGCTTATGAAAGCTTCATAACTGCCACTCCTAGAAAGGTTCCAGAAGTGAATTATAGCAGCCGAGAAGTCGTAAATCACCAGTTGTGCGCCCGTGGTCCCCTTTGCGCCCGCCAGAGCCACGCAGCAGCCGTGAGTCTGGTGTGGGATGGAGAAAAGCCGGGACTGTGGAACTAACCGTGGGCCAGGGAAAGCAGCTGGGGCACCTTCTGGCCATTTGGGGTTCATGGTACAGCCGGAAGCAGCGTGAGACGAGAAGAAGCCCCCAAACTGGCTCTGAACTGCTTCAAACACACACACACACACACACACGCGCGCGCGCACACACACACATACACACAGACACACACACGGCAAAAGGAAGACAATGTACTGCGTGCCTGCTGTGTTTCCTGAACTGTCGTAGGCATTTTGACCTGTGCCCTCTCAGTTACTCCTTGTGCAAAACTCATTTGAGAGATCATGAAACTAAAGCTCAGAGAGGTTAAGTACCTTTCCCAAGGTCACACAACTAATAAATGACTGTGACAGGATTGATTCCAAATCATCTGCTCTTTTTCCCCCTCTGCGTTATACTATATTATATTTCACAGTACATTTCAAAAACAAACCCATGCAATATGCTCGTCACAGACATAACATTTACAAAGACATTTTACACATCTATACCCTATACCCCATGCATACATACACCACACATATACACACAAAAATGCCCATACTAAATACCACACTTGGCCGGGCATGGTGGCTCACGCCTGTAATCCTAGCTCTCTGGGAGGCCGAGGCAGGTGGATTGCTCGAGGTCAGGAGTTCGAAACCAGCCTGAGTAAGAGTGAGACCCCGTCTCTCCTATAAATAGAAAGAAATTAATTGGCCAACTAAAAATATATACAAAAAAATAGCCGGGCATGGTGGTGCATGCCTGTAGTCCCAGCCACTCAGGAGGCTGAGGCAGTAGGATTGCTTGAGCCCAGGAGTTTGAGGTTGCTATGAGCTAGGCTGATGCCACGGCACTCACTCTAGCCTGGGCAACAAAGCGAGACTCTGTCTCAAAAAATAAATAAATAAATACATACATACATACATACATACATACATACATACCACACTTACCAATATATTAATGCATTCACAAAAAGACTAATGTTAACATTTTTCACATACAAATCTATGTAACACAATCCACAATGCATCCACAAACACCCCATGCACACCCTAATCCCTTAATACATCCACACTCAGCCATCCATTTGCATACACAACAAACATATACATCACACAAACTCACCTACATCCACAGTGACACACAAAGAAGCGGTAAAATGCGTTTGTCCCTCATCCTGTCCATCAAACCCAGCTTTTCAAAGTATAAGGGATCTTCAGGTTACTAAGCAAGAATGTCTAAATAATCCTAGAACACCTTCTGCATCTTCACAGGAATACCAGATTGCTTTCAGTAGTTTTCATTACTGTGTATAATAGTCTAATTATTTGAAAATTATTAATGCATATATAAATATTTATGAACACTTCCTACTAGCCAGGATATTTGATTAATTAAAGTAGCATATTATTTATTCTTTCATTTACTGTGCAATTACTGAGCACCAGTTAAATTTGAGACACCGTGGTAGAGACGGTGGGGGATTAAAAGAACAAACAAATAAACAACGAATCAAACCAGCATGATTCCTGCTCTTAAAACATAGACACAAATAACTCCACTGCAAGGCAGCAGGGCCCATGGCGAGACAGGACCTGGTGGGTGAGTGGGTTTGCATGGAAGGAGGGTGAGGAGAGAAGTTGGCTCCGAGGCTTCTAATCCCAGAGAGTGGGAATATACTGGTGTCATCTTGGGAACCTGATCTGGAGGAGCAAGTGTGGGGAGGAAGCTGTGGCATTCAGTTTGGGAGACGGACTTGAGGCACGGGAGGGACATTGAGATGAACATGCCCGGCAGGTGTTTGCAGATGTCAAGAGGGGCTTTAAGGGAAACACTGGGGTGGAGATACAGATTTATAAATCATAAATTTGTAAATTAAACGACTGCAACTGATGAAATCAGAAAAGGCCAGAGGAAGAACAAGAGAGGTCAAGGACAAATCCTTGGGGAGCACCATGTCCTGCTTGGCTAGGTGACAGAAGCTTCCATCTCACACACACACACACACACACACACACACCCCTCTCTATCCACGCATTTTCTCCACATACCAGCCCCACAAGCACGTGACAGGGTTGCACATAGCTCCCCGCTATCTCCTACATAAAATTTCAGAACTAGGAAATCCCAGCTGCCCAAAGCAACCCAAAGGGGTGTTCTTCAGCCCTTGAGCCTCCAATCTTGACTCTTGTTGACATTTGTACACTTTCGAGAGTTTGGCAGCAGGGGGGCCATTGCTCTCAGACATTACTAATTCACGCTGTGCCGTGAATGAGGACCTAAAACCACTTTGTCGAGTGGGAGTGGGGTGTAGAGGTGACAGAAACAGTGTGAAGCCTCCCCAGTTGATTTGATTTCAAATCCTGTGGCTCGATACAATGAGCCAGGCTACCACCGATTTACTCTGGGACCTAAATCAGTCCCTTCCACTAGCTGGGCCTCAATTTTCCCAGCTGAGCATTCTCTACAGTGTGTGATAGCAGTCTCATAAGTATAAGCATTCATGCTTGTCAAAGGGTCTGAGACCAGAGGTAAAGATACCTGAATAAATTTGTGTTCTAGAATGCATTTGACTTGGACAACTATTTTTTTTAATTACTGACTGTGATCCTGAAGAGAAACCTTGAAGAAAAGCTGGATTATTTGATTTTTAAGGTCCTTTCTGGCTATGCTGTTCCTCGGACCTATGAGAGTACAGGTACCCAAAACACACGGCTGGGTCACCAGGAAGGTTAACCCTTCCATCTCCTCTCTCAGGGAGACATGGCGGCCAAGTGTGACTACTCAGACTCCCTGAGATAAAGCCTTGAGTCAGCGGCTTCTCAGCGACAATCAGACACTCGGCTGCCTGCCCGGGTCCCTCGCCGGCTGATAGTTGGGCTGGGTAAACAATTCAGCCCAGGTCTTACCTCATGAAAGACCCGTGTTACCTGTTTCTCAGGCTGAGAACGCTCTAGCAGTGCTACAGGGGCTGGACAAGGCTGGGATCTGATCACAGCACGAGAAAGGCCATCATTAACCCTTTGCTTTCCTCTCTTCTTTCTTAGCCTTGCCGCTTCTAAGGAGGCCGAGGCCGCCCGCTCCGCACCCAAGCCTATGTCACCCTCGGATTTCCTGGATAAGCTGATGGGGAGAACCTCTGGATATGATGCCAGGATCAGGCCCAATTTTAAAGGTGAGAAAACATTCTCTCCACATCCACAGGGGAAGTGCTTTCCCGGATTATACAATAGGCGCAAGCAACGCATTACTGTATGCAGATGGTAAACACATGGGGCGCATCCCATGACTCTTTCCTCTACTCTGAGCAGACATTGTTAATCAATTCAGTCTTCCCTACCACCAAGCCCAGACGAAGCCTCAGAGGGTCCCACTTAACAGTACCTCTGGTTGCCAGGAGTCAGTGAGTGAATTAAAACCTTTTTTCTACCCCTGGTATAATGGGCAAGAGGATAAACATGGAACGTGGAGAAATGGGTTCAAGTTTTGGCTGAAGCCCAAACGTACTCACTGAGCTGGAATAAGCCTCCCTCTTCCTCTGGGCCTCAGTTTCCTCATCTCGGCAGTAGTGGGCTTGGCTACATCTGCATTTTCAAACATATGCTTCATGGAGCTTTAGGGCTTCTACCAGGTGCCCCAAAAGGGAGAAGCAGAAGACACAATGAGCAGGCCTACCCCTGCTTCTTCCCAAGAGGCTCCACTTTTCTTTATTTTAGATAAGGGGCTTCCAGCTAAAATTCATCTGCTAAAAAGTTTTCTCAGGGAGTAACAAACGATTTTGAAAGTTTCTAGGCTAAATCAGAGTCACAATTTCAAATGCCTACCAGGGTTAGGTAGGTAACTTCAATGAGTGAGGTGAGCCAATAGTAAGGCAATAGGGAGTGGTAGAGACTATGGAGAAATAGAGGCACAGGCTCCTCTAAAGAGGGCAGCCTCTCCTTAGCCCCAGCCTGTAGTTGCCCTATAGGAATGTGGGTCCCACGTTGCCAGGTCATCAATTATTACAAGAAGAGCCAGAAATCAAGATCTACCTAAGACTTCCCTATTCCTAAAACATATGAATTCAAACAAAACATGTTTGTGACCCAGACATGCCCTGAGGGTTGACAACACATAAACCCTAGTCCAGGTGATCTGAGAAGGTTCTTCTAGCTGTCATAGTCCTAGAGGAACTTAATGTCTGTAATGAGAAAAGACCAGGTCCCTCTGTTCACTGACGCCTTAGGAGGCTGTAACCATCCCGAGGCGCTGAGCAGAATCCCGAAGGCGCGTTGCTTAGGACCTCCTTGGTCTCCCGTGCACTCTGACCTTCCTCCCAGCACCCCTGAGAAAATTCTATTCCGAGGACCTGCAGCCAGCCTCCTAATCAATTCTCAATTCTAGATGCCCTTCTTCGCTGTTCCTTTTGGCTCAAGTCCAAGATCAAACAAGGCATGTGACAGCTGGTAACAACTTCCTAATATTTTCTCACTTTGCCCCTGCTGTCAAGTCCCCTTCTCAGAGCGCTCCCTCTGCCTGGCTCTGCAGATAGAGGATGGTCTGGGAGATGCGCTGAGGTCCGTGCTTGGGCCCACCTCCCACCCCCATTTCCCTTGTGGCTCCCTCACTCCCCTTTGCACCTTGCACTAGAGACCGTATCTCCCAGCATCATTAGCTCAACCTTGGTTCCTGGAGGACAGGTAAGTCAAGACCAAGCACTCTGCCCAAGCCCTTCACCAGGGTCACAACCTCAAATGCCCAGAGGGGCCAGGCAGCTATGGTACACCAATGAAGCAGGATGAGAAAATAAAACCAGAAGACACAGGGCTTGTCTAGGGGCAGCCACTTCTCAGTTCCTGCCGGTGACTGCCAGGTAGGGATGCAGACCTTAAACAGCAAGGCCCTCTAAGACAAGATTAAGTCTGAGGTTTCACGTGAAATCTTCCAAAGCGATACCTAAATCACCTCTTTTAAAAACACTGTTGGCCAAATTAAACACGTCTAAGGACTGCTTAGGGCCCCTGGCCACCAGGTCCACATCCTCTGCCCTTGGCAGTTTTCAGGAATTCCAGTACACCACGCCCCCTGGTGGGCTCTCTCAGAACTCCATCCTGAAGAGGGGCCAGGGCCTCGCTCTCCCGGGAAAGGATGGATTCGTGCATCTGTTGAATGTGGTGCATCCGGGGTCCATGTGTTAATTATCCTTTGTGCATACCGCTTCGCTTGGCACATAGAAAGCTCTCAATAAAGCTTTAATAAATGAATAAATGAATGGACCAGCAAATATGCTGGAGTTTAGAGCAGTTAAGTGACTTTCCTAAATCATGCTATCAAGACCAAGGACTATAACCCGACAACGCTAACTCAATTATGTGCCCAATGCTAGTGACTTATTTATTTGTTCATTCAGTTATTTACTTACTTAGCTGATGTTCTTAAGAAATAAAATCTCATCCTGACCACTGACTCAGGGCCCCTTCCCCTTTTCACTCTGAGAACCTTACTCAGAACACTTGGACCCTGAATCTACAGAACTGGATCCTCTCTTGGGCCTCTCCCAACCCTGCACTGGCTCCAACCCCTTTGACACCCCCGACTCCTAGCGAGGCACAGGAGCGGTGAAGGTTTCTCTACCGTCCCTCATGGTAAGGGCTGAAACGTTGCCCAGAAGATATCTCCTGCTCCTGAGCACTTGCACACGTCCATCCAGGCACAAATAAGATCCCAAAAGCCACATGCAAACCACAGAGCTCAGGAAATGGCCATGCAGATCAGGCCTCCTCGCCCCCACCCCATGATAGGAAGAGGCCTGCATTGTGTGCAAACTCCAAGAGTGATTAATCACTTGGCAGCTTCCTGCAGCACCAGAAACTCTCCTGTTCCTGACCCCCCTCAAGACAGGGGTGGCCGCAGACAGCAGGCACACTCTGCAGGGCACAATGGCATCATGCGGAAGCAAAGAGCGCTAAAACTGGGCTCCAGTCGTCCCTCTACTTACCTGATACACGTGCTAAATCGCTTGCCATATCTGGGCCTCTGTTACCATAT
Source organism: Mirza zaza (assembly GCA_008750895.1). Taxonomy (NCBI): domain Eukaryota; kingdom Metazoa; phylum Chordata; class Mammalia; order Primates; family Cheirogaleidae; genus Mirza; species Mirza zaza. The sequence continues at coordinate 39,885 of VSMD01092115.1, read as the reverse complement.
CTGTAAAATGATCCAGTAAGACCATCATCAGCTCTGATATCCTGTGCCTTTTCTAAGATTTTGTGTATTGCAACGGCTTCTAGGATCTGGGGCACAGCCCAATGCAAACACATACACAAAAGCAAAATTAAACTTTAATATTTAATGAAATATATACATTATCCTGCTGCCAAAGGCAGCCCGATTGTAATTTTCTCGAGAATAATTTAATTTCAGATTTATTCCAGTGAGCCACACCTCCCCATGGGGTCCTTTTGGCTGGCGCCCCCACACACCCATAAATCAGAACCTCGTTCATAGGAGCGTCACAGCACCAGACATTTGCAGGGCCTGCATGGGAACCCTGTGCTCATCATTTCCAGGCACAGGCAGTAACTCTTTGGGGCGTCCTAGGGTACAAGACTACAGGAAAAGAAAAGCCTGCGTCTGCGTCAAAATGAGGGAGAAGGAAACCTGAATGGGCCTTTGTTTAGGTGAGAGGGACAGGGGGACAGATTTCCGCTCAGTATAAGGGAAAAATTTTTTAGCAGACAGAGCTACCCAACTATGACAAAGGCTGCTCAAGATGAAATGAGTTTCCCGCTGCTGGAGGTGCTCAGGCACTGAGCCTTGAACTTGAACGGGCAGCTGCTCTGTAGCAGTGGTCCCCAAACCTACCTGTGCATGAGAATCACCTGAATAGCTCCTTAAACAATAGAATCTGGGCTCATCTCCGCAGACCGGGGTTCACTGAATGTGGGGTTAAGCTGAAGAATCTGCAGCTTAACGAGTTCCCCAGGTGATCCGAGTTCAGATAGCCCTGTCTACACATTAGTTTGGAAAGCAATTGCAGAGGCGACCTTTAAGAAACCTTCAAGCCCTGAAATCCCATAACCCTGAAATTCAAATGGATCGCTACCGTAAAGGAATTCCAAGCCACTGAAGCTGAGAGTGATGGCCTAGTTCAAGAACTACTCTGCCTCCAGATCCATGGGGAAATGGAGAGCCAGGAAAGGAAAGCGGCATTCCGAAGGCCAAATAGCCAGTGAGTGCTAGAGTTATGTCTGAGCCCCAGAGGTCCTGACACTGCCTTGGATGAAAAACCTAGATTCTTACCCCAAAATTGAGTCCCCTCCTATAAGCCATGATTTCTGAAAAGCAAAATGTCTTAGCTGAGTTTGGGTGAAATGCTTGGGCTACTTTTTCAAGAGGGACGGAATGGAGCGGGTACCAGAGGACACAAGGATTTCCACTTTCTTCTTTCCACGCTCAGAAAACCTTGGTTCAAGTCCTGGCTCCACCGCTTGTTGGTTAAATGTGCCTTGGGTGAGTTACTAAAACTCCCTGTGCTCCATTTGTGAAGTAGGGACAGTAACTCTGCCCTGCCTACCTCAGTACCTCCTGGGGGTCATCAAGAAAGTAGACCTGAAAAGGTTCGCAAATTGAAAATTACAATCTTCACGTGAAGGTTATGACCCTCTATCCATGTCCTATCCACCTTCAAGGTCGTCAGCTATCTGAGGCCTTTCCTGTCCCATTCTCGAGAGCCTCCGTACCTGGACTCCCACTGCTTCTATCAGTCTTACCCACAGTCTCCCATTCCCTTCTGGCCATGGTATGCTGGCCTTTTTTCAGTTGATGTGGAAGCCCAGTGCTTAAATTCTGGATTCTGCCACTGTTTGTGTGACCTTGAGCATGTCCTTTCCTTCCTCTGAACCTCTTTCCTACAGTGCAGCCATCAAGATGACCAACTTTGGAGTTAGACAAATCTGAACTCAGACCGTGGCTCGACCACTTACTAGCTGTGTAGCTATGGGCAAACAATCTCTCTGAACCTCTGTTTTCCCATTTGTAAATGGAGATGATAACCAGACCTTCTCATGCAGCTGTTGAGGGGACGGAATGAGATGATGTTAGTGCTATTCTCAACACTGCAGCAAACCCGGTAATGCTTAGTAAATGGTAACTGCTGTAATTTACGGTATAAAATGAAGACATTGGGCTTCAACTAGACAGCGCAATGAGATACCAAAGCAGTGAATAATCCTCTCCTTCCTTCCTATCTTTTGTAGTAAGATTCAGAAAACTTGCCCGAAAAGTATTTAATAAAGACTTGTGAACCTCCCTTGACGTTCCCTCTGGATTCCTCAGGGGGTGATTCCCATCAATGCCTTTCAGGCAATCATTCTTGGTTCATAAGTTCAAGGCAAGGAACTTGCTGTTCCTTGCAATTCCCAAGATGGCCTCCAAATGCTGTAGCCATAAATACATCTCAGCCACAAATTATAAGGCAGCCGATGGGGTTTGGGGAAAAGATTTCAACCATATGGCAGGATGATGAATCATCCTGTGTTAATGAAAGTACACCTCGGCTCAGCCTCTGGTGTTCTGTACCTGGCGCTCACTTGGGGACCAGGAAATCTGGCACAGAAATGTAAAATGGTAGCAGGAATCGCAGGTGCTTGGGAGTGGGGTGGGGGCAAGAAGGGGTGTCCTCCACCAAGGAGAATTTGCCCCTGAAGTCAGGGTTGCAGGAATGGCCCTATCCTGTGAGTTTCTCCATGGCCACGCAGCTAAGCAGAAATCTCTCTTGATTTGGCAGGTCCCCCCGTGAACGTGAGCTGCAACATTTTCATCAACAGCTTTGGTTCCATTGCTGAGACAACCATGGTGAGTAACTCAAAACACAGGCTGGTATTTCCTGCTGGGGATATCTCTCTCCCTGAAATATTTATCCTCCACATTGGTCTTTCCCAAAGAGGTGGGGAATCAGGTGTCTTTTCAGATCTCCAGTGGTATGCCATGAGGCTTTGATGTTTTTACCGTCCTATTCGATGTCTGGGGTAAAGACATAACATGTGTAAATGGCCAAAGAGCTAGCAGACTAGCACATGCCAAACATCCAAAATTACAAAAAACAAAATTATACACCATGCTAAATGTTTAGATTAAAAGAAAATGGGGTCCAGGCAAGGTGGCCCATGCCTATAATCCTAGCACTCTGGGAGGCCGAGGTGGGAGGACCGTTTGAGCTCAGGAGTTCGAAACCAGCCTAAGCAAAAGTGAGAACCCATCTCTACTAAAAATAGAAAAAAATTAGCTGAACAACTAAAAATATATAAAGAAAAAAATTAGCCAGGCATGGTGGTGCATGCCTGTAGTCCCATCTACTTGGGAGGCTGAGGCAGAAGGATTGCTTGATCCCAGGAGTTTGAGGTTGCTGTGAGCTAGGCTGATGCCATAGCACTCTAACCTGGACAACAGAGTGAGACTCTGTCTCAAAAGAAAAAAAAAAGAAAGAAAGAAAAGAAAAGAAAAAGAAAAAGGGAAGAACTGCTCATAAGTTTAACATTCAACTGTACTAGCTGGGTGCAGTGGCATACTCCTATAGTCTCAGCTACTTGGGAGGCTGAGGCAGGAGGATCGCTTGAGCCAAGGAGTTTGAATCTACCCTGGGCAACATAGCAAGACCCCATTTCTAAAAATAAAAATAAAAATTTATCTGCAGAATGGCAGAAGGCTGCTGATTATAAAAGCTGGAATGGGCATACTTGGTTAATTGTATAATTTGCTCTACTTCTGAATGTTTTGAAAACTTTCCATAGTATAAAAGTTTACCATACTGACCTCATTAATATATTATGTATGGTATGTGCAGGAACATGTTGATCACAGTAAATGCTCTGTAAATTGTTCACTAAACATTTTCCACGATGGTGATGCTGATGGAGACTCTGGACACTGAAGCCCCACATCATTGATTTGCTGTGTGATCCTGAGCAATCCCTAGACTTCTCTGAGCCTTGGTTTCTCCCTTCCCTCCGCCTGTGTCATCTGTCCACCTTTCCAGATATCGCTCCTGCCGCACTTTGCTTTCTACAGACACAGTGTAGCAGGGTGACCATGATACACTCTTCCACATCCAGACAAAGTTGGAGACTAAGCTCCATGATCGTAGGCAAGGTAACCGAATTTGGCTCCCTCAGCTGTAACGCAGGGATACCAATAGCTTCGACCTCGTGGCCTACTGTGAAGATTAAAAGATAAAGCACAGACAGCGCTAAACACAGTGCCTCACATAAAGTATGCATGCAACGAACGTCAGCTATTACTAAATGCCGCTTGTAATTATAAGCACATTTTCACACGCGTTCTCTCATTTGGTTTCTTCGCCAAGCACGAGGCCTGACAACCACTCTGTGATGTAGAGGTGATGCACACTATGCTCCCCACTGTACAGCTGAGGGAACTGAAATTTGGGCAGAGCACATCACAGAGCTAGAGAGTGACTGTGTGGGGATTAGGGCCCAGTTCTCATAACCCATAGATGAGTGTCCTGTGCCACAGGGCCGGAACTCCGAAGAGCACAAACTCAAGACGTTGGGGGCCCAGAACCTTCAAGGCACACATAAGCAACAACCAAAGTGTTATCAAAAGTAGAAATCCAACCCAATACCATGCCAGGCTCTGTTCGCCTTGGGAGAAAAGAGCAAATAACAATAGTGGAGATGACCAACAAGAGGAGCCCAGAGGAGATGGCCCCCTGGAATGGAAATGAACAGTCTTCAGACAGGAAAGGAAGGATCAGCTATGATGTGCTTCCTCGGGAGTGGTTTGCAGATGACACAGTTTTCTACCTGTTTATTAATGTCACTCCAAAGTAGGGCAGGGGTTGCCATTCTGCAGCTTGCACATTGGATTGTACAGTAAGCCCTCCTTTAACCTCTTCGATAGGTTCTTGGGACCTGCCACTTTAAGCAGAATGACTATAACGTAAGCAATTTTTTTCTCATCAACATTATAACAAAATGATGTCAAACGAAACGATGGTATTCAAGAACCTGCTGTTCTTTGTTTCACTTAAAGTCTCAGTTACAAGAACTTATTGATGACATGAAGTGAGGACTTACCCTACTGTGATTTTTTTCACTGACTTCTTAATTATCTATATGTTTAATTTACTTTGCAGACAGTTTAGAAAAAAAAAAAACTAAAACTAAAATCTCAGACCTAGAAAAAGCCTTAAGGAATTGTCCAGGCTAGCCCTCTCTTTTACAGAGAGGAAATCTGATGGCCAGATTGGTAAGGTCACTTAAGCAAGGTCACACGGCATGAAACACGGGTGTGACAGAAACTCAAGTCCAGTGCTCTCTGCTGCAATCAAAGTTTCCCCTCCTGGCCTGGCGCGGTGGCTCACGCTTATAATCCTAGCACTCTGGGAGGCCGAGGTAGGCGGATTGCTCGAGGTCAGGAGTTTGAAACCAGCCTGAGCAAGAGCGAGACCCCATCTCTATTATAAATAGAAAGAAATTAATTGGCCAACTAATATATATAGAAAAAATTAGCCGGGCATGGTGGTGCATGCCTGTAGTCCCAGCTACTTGGGAGGCTGAGGCAGCAGGATCGCTTGAGCCCAGGAGTTTGAGGTTGCTGTGAGCTAGGCTGACTCCACGGCACTCACTCTAGCCTGGGGAACAAACCCAGACTCTGTCTCAAAAAAAAAGTTTCCCCTTCCTTCAGCTTCTTTCTCCCCTCGATCCCACCAACCAAACCCTTTGTACCACTTTCCTATCTAAGCCTCTTTCCTTGTCACTCCAATGTTCTTAGGAGCAAGACTGGATTTGGTAATAACGACAACTTGTTCTCACCACACTAGATGCTACTATGTGCCAGATAGTGTGCAGAGCACTTCTGTATATATCATCTCATTTAGGCCTCACAACAACTCCCATAGGTGCGAAAGGTTATCCTCGGTTTATGGATGAGGAAACTGAGGATCAGAAAGGCTAGGTTATTTTCCTAAGGACACACAGCTAATAAGTGACAGAGGTAAATTTTGAACTCAGCGCGTGATCTCCTGAGCCCAATATAAATATTTAACTACTCCTAGACGTTTGGGATTACCCAGCCCTTGCTTGTCTCCTTTCATCATAGGCAATTGGAGCCGAAAGGGAATTTCACTGAACAGATATAGAAACCGGAGGCCCGAGAGAGGCTTGCACTTGCCCACGATGCACACACGGCTAATTAGTGGCACCGTCGGCCCAGGCTCCCTGACTTCCAGCCCAGGGCTGTCCCTCTCCAACCACACAAAAAGCTGGTTGGGCCCCGTGGGTACAAGGTAATGTGGACACAGTCCTGGTGTCAGAAACCTTCCAGGCTGTGTTTGTTCTCCAGAAACAGCGGGAGAGCACTGCGGCTCTATAAACAGCCGGAGTCCCGGGCCTAAGTGTCTGCCTCCCAGGGCCTGGCTTTATTCACCAGAGCTGATAGACTGAGAGCAGAGACAGGCAGCCAGCAAAGCAGCAGGGGTCTCTATCCATTCCCGACAAGGGGAGCGCTGAGCCTGCCTGTCCTTCATCTGACCTTTCCCGGGACTCTTTGAGTCTGTGCGGCAAAGGGAAGGTGTCAATGGAAACAGGAATGAACGAGGGAGAAGAGGAAAGAGGACCCTGTTCTGGAGCAGCCTTTCTGGCACTCTGCAAGGGAAAAACCTAGGGCCAGACCAGCTGGTCCGGACATGTGTGCTTATAAGGGTGATAAGTATGAGCACTGCAGCACGTGTGCGTCCGTGTAGTATGTATGTGCATGGGTCCACGGTGGGGCTGTGCAGATGTGTATGTAGGCGTGTGTGTATGTGTATGCTGGTTTGAATATATTTAGACATGTAACCTCAAAGAGAAATATGTATGATCGTGTATAGGTATGGATATAAGGATGTGTGTTTCTGTGCTTATATATGTACATGTGAAAATGTTTAAGTGTGGATGTGCACGTGTCTGTGAGTTTGTGCATGTGTAGGATATGTGAAAGTACTTAAGGGTGAATGTAGGGCGGGCATAGTGGCTCACACCTGTAATCCCAGAGTTTGGGGAGGTATAGGTGGGAGGATCATTTGAGGCCAGAGTTCAAGACCAGCCTGGGCAACATAGTGAAACCCCATCTCTACAGAAAAATTTTGTAGTCAAATTTTGTAGTCATGCTGGTATGTATCTGTAGTCCTAGCTACTTGAGAGGCTGAGGTGGGAGGATTGCCTGAGCCCAGGAGTTCAAGGCTGCAGTGAGCTATGATCACACCACTACACTCCAGCCTGGGTGACAGAGCAAGACCCTTTTTTATTTTTAGTTTAATAAAATTTTTAAAAAGAGTGAATGTACATAAAGTATATTATTCTCATTTATGTATTTGTATGTGGATGTTTATGAATATATAGATAGATATTTAAGTATGCACCAGCATTTGAGTCAGCATATTTACATGTGTGTATATTCGAGTATGTGTGAATGTGTGTATATAAGTACGTGGGGATATGTGAAAGAATATTTAAATGTATATCAGTATGTGAGAATAAGTACGTCTATATATGTGTGCAGGCATGCATGTGAGTGTGTACATACAGGGGTTCGTAAAGCTGGAATTCATGTGGAACTATATGTAAACACATGTGACAAAGACACACAGAGAGAGAGTGTGTGTTGACATCCTTTGGGCATGAATCCCAGTATTTCCATTTTTAGGACATGTGTGCCAGCCTCTTTGGCCAAGAGTCAGGCTAGCTTGGCACAGAGACAGGCACACGGTGGCCAGGACCCTGCTGATTGATGACAGTCTATGCAAACATAGTCTACAAGTCTGGCCTTATTTGTAGACAGTAAGGGGCAACGGACAGAGCCCTGAACCAGGAGTCAAGAGACCAGGGTTTGAGTTCTAGTTCTGCCCCCATGTAACACTCTGAGGCTCAGTTCCCTCTGGGTGCTTGGTTCTAAGAATGGTGTGTAGGATCACACAGAGTAATAAGGATGTAAGTCTTCTGTGAATGCTACACGAATGTAAAAGATTATTAACTACTAAGCAGCCAAAGACTTCAATACACAAAAATAAGAAAATGCCTTTCTGGTTTTCTATTTATGTGTTTGTTTGTGTTTTTACAGTTTCTTTCTATTCATGTATTCTTTTCACTTCAGTTATTAATTAAGGTACTACATATGCTCAATATGGCCTTAGGGATGGAGTTCTGTTTTAGTCATTTTAGGCTAGGCTTTCCCACAGTAACGCACAGCCCCCAAAATCTCAGCGTCTTCAAACAACATAGACTCATTTATCACTCATCCAAACTCTGCTGCAGCTCATCCAAGCTCTGTGGGGCTACTGTCCTGCAGGTAGTGGCTCAGCATTGCATTTCCCTGTCACGTTTGCCATGCAACGGAACAATACACTAAAGGGTGGAACAGGGGCATATTAGTTCAGGCTGCCATAACAAAATACCTCACACTGGGTAGCTTAAACAACAGAAATTCATTTTGTCACAGCTCTGGAGGCTAGAAGTCTAAGATCAAAGTGCCATCAGAGTTGGTCTCTGGTGAGAGTTGTTTTCCTAGCTTGTAGACAGCTGCCTCACATGGCCTTTTCTCTGTGCACACAGAAAGAGAGAGAGCTCTCTGGTGTCCCTTCCTCTCCTGATAAGGACACCAATCCTATTGGATTAGGGCCCCACCCTTATGACCTCACTTAACCTTTACCACCTCCTTAAAGACTCTATCTCGAAATACAGTCACACTGGGGGTTAGGGCTTCACCATATGAATTTGGAAGGGGGTACATCCAACCTGTGGTAACTGGCAAGTAAACACTTCCCACCCAGGAGTGACATATGCCACTTCTGCTCACTTTTCACTGTCCAAAGGAAGTCCACATGGCACTGCCTGAAGAGAAGCATAATCCTCCCAAGTTTCCAGAAGTAAATAGGAACCAGACATCAGTGAGTAGTGCATCCGCGCTTTCAAAGAGTCTACTAGACAAGGAAATCAAAGATAATGCCACAACATGATGAGTGCTATTACAGATGTACATACAGGGTGCTGAGGAACACAGAGAATAATAATAAACAATAGTAATAGTAGCTAACACTTAACTGAATACTTTTGTGCCAGGCACTGTGAATGCGCTGTTGTGTGATTTCGAGTGATTTTTCTAAAGCAGCAATCTGCTCACAGCACTCTCAGTGCTAAAACCTTCCAGGAGACAACAGTTTCATGGGATGACTCAAAGGATGAAGGGGTTACAAGAAACTGGTGTGCGTTGAACTGTGCCAAAAGAGGAGAGAAGTCAAGTAAGAAAAGAGAATAGCATCCAGCAGCTTTGGGATGGGGGATGAGCAAAGGGAGGGAACACACAGGAAATTAGGGAATGAGACTTCAGGGGCATGGAGAAAACAAAAGGCAGGCGGAAACACAGGCGGTGTGAAGATAAGTCTTTTGAAAAGTTCTGCTCTGAAGACAATGTGAGGTGTTGGTACTGGCGTTTGTCATTTATTGAGCACTTTTCTGAAAGCCAGGAAATTGTGGTTAGTGAATTAATGGCAATTATTTTGGGTACAACAATCCTATTGTATAGGCGAGGAAACTGAGGCTCAGAGAGGATGATTCGCCCAAACTTTCTCAGCCAATAAATGGTGCAGCCAGTTACTATGGCCAGACTGCCAGACCCTGGGACTCCGTTCTTAGGCTAGTCCATTTGCTGGGCATGAGGGGACAGGGGTCACGTGGCCACGGGAGGACACAACCACATCCTGTTTTCCGCCCGTGGTGTGGGGGATAAGCAGCTCAGTAGCATTTGTGCAAGTCTGTCTATCAGAACCTGTGTCAAGAAGACTATGGCTGCCCAGCCCTTTGGGTATTTGCAAAACAAGCCCTCACGATGTAAGAAAACAACTAACACACAAGGAGATGAAAAGCCCCTATGTTCAACCATAAATATGAACACACTAACTAGAAAGCAGTCATTTAGTCGTTAGTCAAAGCCAACTTATTCTGGGATCCATTGATTAAATGAAGCAGGTATTCTGAATTATAGAAATAAAACTTAAATCCATCTACTTTTTCCTGACTTTTCTGCTGTCAACTCCTAGTTAAAACGGGCATCACCTCTCCCCTGCTTGACAAAAAACAGCCTCCTAACTGGGCTCCATCCTCCCTCCTCCCAACCATTTCCCATTTCCCATCAGTGCTAGAAGGATCATTTAGAACCCCAAATCAGAGCATAGAATTCTCCTGCTTCAGACCCTGCAGCAACTTCCCAGTGTTCTTGCCCCATCCTGGTCCCTCTGCCTAGAGAGATCTTTGCACAAACGGCTCCTCACCCTTCAAGTCTCAGCTCAGACATCTCTTCAGAAGGTCCTTCCCCATCTCCCTCCCTAAATGTGCCCCGACTTCAGTTACTTACTCTCCATCATAACCTCATGTTAAGTCATCCTCGGAGCAACATCTCAAATTTCTAGGTTCACTTGTTTGTCTGTTGCCTTGTCTGCTTTTTTACTGAGAGTGGGGGTCTGTCTCTCTCAATCACCTCTGTATTTCCAGTGCCCAGCACACGCCCGACTCACAGGAGCCAGGCAGTATTTGTGGAGAGAATGAACCTTGGAGGTTCTCTAGTCAAGCCCTCATCTGTGGTTGGAATCCTGGCCACAAACATCGCGGCCAAGTACTTCCCACTTGCAAGCCTCCAGGGATGGGGAACACACTACCTCCTAGTGCGCCCATTTCATCTTCGGGCAACTCTGAACTCCCCATTTACCCACGGCTTCAGTCCTGACCCCCGTGCCACACAGAACCTGTCCACTCATCGGACAGCCCTTCACATAATTGAGGTTGGCTTTCTCGAAGCCAAGCTTGGCTTCCTCAACCCCTCTCTCTGGTTTCCAGTCCCTTCCCCAGCGGGGTGTTCTTCTCCAAGTGCATCAAATGCACTGGCTTCCTTCTTGAGATGAAAGGACAAGAAATAAACCCAGGTCCCCTCAGGAGTGTTCAGAGCAGAGCAAAGCGGGGGCCATCACCATCCTTATTCTGGGTTAGTGAATTTCAAAGCACTGTTTGTCATGGCAGCCCGACCCCCACAGTTCATTTCTAAGTGAACTCTACCGAAGCACTTTCATAAACAGATATTAAAAAATGGGATGTGCTGGCTGCAGAGGAGAGGGAGTCAGGAGTCTCACTCTCCTGGCCTCTCTCTGAATCCCTGCCTCCCCCAGGAAGCCCTTGGGGAACTCCTCAGGGCCTCAAACTCCACTGCTGCACGCTCCACCTTGAAGTCCTTTCCATTTTGCTAGCCAGGTCGCAATGCTGACTCACGGTGCGCTGCACAGTAACACCCTGGAACAGTTTTATGAGTACATGAGTAATACATGAAATAAAGCCTTTGTAATGAGTCCAATAAAAAAGAAAAGAGAGAATAAGAATTAAGAATGTCTCATTTTGCCCTCTCCTCCAAGTCCCATTGTCCTATCCTGAGTTAACCATTACAAATAAAATTTCGTGTATACCCTACTCCTTTCTGTGACTGTACATACATTTAGGTTCACACACACACATCTTTCTCTAAATAGCATAATGTGTTACAATTTGCGTTTTCCACCTCCACCATGGCTTGGCATCTCTCTCGACATCACCACATAGAGGTCAACCTCATCCTTTTTATTTTTATTTTTAGAAACAGAGTTTTGCTCTATCGCCCAAGATGGAGTGCAATGCACGATTATCACTCACTGTAACCTCAAACTCCTGGCCTCAAACGATCCTCCTGCCTCAGCCTCCCAAAGCACTGGGATTACAGGCGTGCACCACTGTGCCCAGCCCGACCTCATTCTTCTGAACTCTCATTCTTTTGAACACATTCCCAAATTTGGAAAATGAGAGAATACATAAGTTGTTTACTAATGTTACATAAAATATAGAACAAAATGAAACTGTTTCCAGACTTTATAGCTTCCCTGTAAAGTTCCATAGTATGTATGAACACGCCATTCACAGCATTTAACCACTTTTCTTCTCATGTACCTTTAGGCTTATGCATTACACTATGACAATCAACGCCATCATGGACATTTTTGTGCGTCTCCTTGGGGTATATCCAAGAAGTGGAATTGCTTTATCAAAGAATACTTACTTTTTAAAAATTATTAATATTTTGACAGATATTATTGTCAACTCCCTTCCAAAGAAGCTTCAGTAATTTACATTCCCTACAATACTGCTCATTTCTCTTCATCCTTGCCAAACCAAGATATTATCAAGCTTTTTCATTGTCACCAAATGAGATTTTCAAAATGATATCTCATTGTCATTTTTAATTTGCACTCCAGATTTTTGCTGAATTGAGCGTCTTTGCCTATGTTGACTGGGCATTTTGAATAATATTATAGAGTTCTTTTTTATCCTCCTTAATCCATTTGTACTTTAATTTTCTATAAAGTATTTGCGGGTGGTTTAACTCTATTTTTCTCTGATTGGGTAGAAATTATTCCAACACCATTTTTTAAATAGCCATTATTTCTCCACTGAGTTGAAATGCTATCTTTCTCAGAAAATAAAATCCCATATATACATTTCTAGTTTCTAGTCTTACTTTATTGCTCCATTGCTCTGTTTCTGCACTGATACCACACTGCTGGAATTACTATGACTTGATATCATATTTCTGTGTCTTTGAGAGAACCTTCTGTTGTTGTTCTTTTAAAGGGTTTTCTTGAACTTCCCAGCCCATTTTCTCTTCCGCAATGAACTTTAGAATCAACTTGTTGAGGTCTATAAAATCCCCTCAGGAAAGTGGGCTCTGTGGCACATACCTATAATCCCAGCTACTCAAGAACTGGGAGGATCCCTTGAGCCCAGGAGTTCAACACTAGCCTAGGCAAGATAGCAAGACCTCATTTAAAAAACAAAATTCCCTCAGATTTTGACTAGGATTATATTGAGTTTACAGATTAATTTGGGAATAAATGACATCTTTATAACATATTATAAATATACTAGGTCTCTCCATATATGTAGGTATTTCTTTATGCATTCCAGTAAAGTTTCAGAGGTTTTTTTCTTAAATATATTGACTCGCGACTTTCTTATTAGGTTTATTCCTAGATATTTTGAGGGATTTGTTGTTATTGTGGATGAGATCTTTTGCTGTTTTTGCTTTTTCCATTATATTTTCTGTCATTCTATGTAGTTTATGCTAGGGCACTTCTTATACTCTTGAGTTTGAGGGATCCAAGAGAAAGTCTATTAAATGTTGTCCAGTTAGATACGGTACACACTCCACAAAGCCTTGGTAAACTGAAGACTAAGCAAGCACCGAGGAGAGAGCCCTCAGACATGCCATTAGAGTTTGTCACAGGCAGAGCATGGGATTGTGGGGGTCTTGGTGTCATCTGCTGCATGATTCTCTCCCAAATACACCACCGAGGCAGGTATCACAACGGAGAATTTATGACAGCCGGAGTGTGGCTCTCCATCAGATCAAATTCAGGAAGGTCGACTCTTTACAATTAAGCCCACAAAAGACTGAAGGGAGGAGATCAGTCTGCCGAGTCATTTCAGCTCACAATGGAACTTTCCATTCTAATAATAGAAACGCTCGTGTCCTCCATGGGCCTGCTTCCCCGCCACTATCCAAACACCAGGAGAGCCAAGCAAAAGGTGCTTTGGGGACAACTGGAATTGGAGGAAAAGGAGGTAGTGGGATGAAATTGAGGGAAATTTCATCCAGGCCAGGGAAAGGTCTAAGAAACCATCCTTGCCTCACCACACAGAAACCCTCTCTCCAGTGACAAGAAAGTTGCTCCCCCCCGCCTCACGCCCACCGACACAGTGACACCATCCCCCAGGTGATGCTAGGTTACCAATGGCCAAACTCCTGCTTCTTGAACTGCCCTTTCCAATACTACAGAATAAATGTCCCACCTGTGTTTACACACTAGTTCTGTAAACAAGAGGCAGTACAATAAATTAGGGTTCTCCCCATTAAATTACAAGCACATGCCTATCCCAAATCATTGTGATTACACATGGGTGGTGGAGATGGATGCTGGGCCTCACCGGATTCCCTCAATTGCATGTTCATCTCCGTTGTTAGTTTAACTCACAGAGGGTGACCTTATCTTCCATATATGCAAGTTTGTTAGTGGTGTGCCTCACCACTGTGCCCCGCTCTGCCAACTCTGCCTGCCTGCCTTCTTTCCGGGTTAACATCCACCCTTCAATTTATACCCTTTGGCAACCAATTATGAATCCACCTCACTGCTTACTATCTGAATCCAAAGTTCTCACCTGATGCTGATTATAAGGATATTTATGAGCCAAACTATCCCATGATAGTATACTATCAGTATAGTGAGACCCCAGATATTTATGAGCCAAACTATCCCATGATAGTATACTATGTCTACCATATTTCCTTCATCTGCACAACAGATGGTTTAAAGTACTATATTTAGGCTGGGCGCGGTGGCTCACGCCTGTAATCCTAGCACTCTGAGAGGCCGAGGCGGGCAGATTGCTCCAGGTCAGAGATTTGAAACCAGCCTGAGCAAGAGCGAGACCCCCGTCTCTACTATAAATAGAAAGAAATTAATTGGCCAACTAATATATATAGAAAAAATTAGCCGGGCATGGTGGCGCATGCCTCTAGTCCCAGCTACTCAGGAGGCTGAGGCAGCAGGATTGCTTGAGCCCAGGAGTTTGAGGTTGCTGTGAGCTAGGCTGACGCCACGGCACTCACTCTAGCCTGGGCAACAAAGCGAGACTCCGTCTCTAAAATAAAAAAAAAAAAGTACTATATTTAATTTTTAGTAAAAATATATATTTAAATATTTAATATTTTAAATATTTAATTGTTAAATATTTAATAAAAATAAATATTTTAAGTAGATTTAAAATAAAATAGATGAAGCTTGATTTAAATTTTTTTCTAGAAAAAGGGAATACAGAGACAGCATACAATTGTAAAAGAGGGTGAGATTGAGAACCAGAAGTCCTAGATTCATATCTCTGCTCTAGCACCTACCAGGTATGTGACCTTGGGCAAGACACTTAACCTCGCTGAATTTTAGTTTCCTCCCCCATAAAATGAGTATAGTAATACCCAGTATGCTAGGTGGATGAAAAGTTCAGAGATACAGTACATATAAAGTTCTATCAAACGTTTCACACCCAATAAAAGTAGCCGCTATTAGCACTTTTACATTTGCATTTTACATTTTGCAACAAATGTAGTTCTGTTGGTGTGATATTCAAATGAGGATGCACCAGGCAGCGTGGTGACTTAGGAGAGGGTCAAGGCACAAAGCAGCCATCTGGGGCCAAGCAGGCAACAGGCAGGGATCTGGGCACTCTGCAAGCACTGGACTTGAGTGGCCAACAGAAATGGGTCAAACCCATGGGCCAAGTCAGGAATAAGGCACGAGTCAACTGCTAAACCTGGAGCAGAAGCTTTCTGTCTTTTGCCCTTTTTAATACTTCCTGTTAGTTATGGGCATCTACAAACCCACAGGTACATAACAGCAGCCAGAGGTAGTAGCTGATGGCAGTGAGGTGTCATGAAACTCACTCAATGCAATTCCGAGAGACTCTCGGTAGTCTACTGGTTGAATGCTTAGGCTCTGGCATGAACATCCTGGGTTCAAATCCTAGCTTTGCTACTTACTAGCTGTGTGACATCAGGAATGGCACCCCAACCTTTCTGTGCCTTGATTTCCCTAACTATAAATTGAGAATGATAATAGAATCTACATCACAGAGCTACCATGAAGATAAAAATAAGACATAGAAAACTCTTAGCATGGTTTCTTACATGTAGTAAAGTCTCAATATGTTAGTATTATTTGCATTGCTATTACCAATTCTAGATATACCAGTAAGTAACTAGTGGTGGGAACTTAAGATTTTAGGGCTTTAGTTTCCATGTACATCCAATGAGAATAAGCATCTTCTCTTTCATGCCAAACCTCATAGAAATAAATCTAATGTGAAGGTGCTTTGAAAGTAAAAAGCAGCAAAAAAATATGACATTATCAGTAAAAGGAACCAATAGAACGCGCTACTTAAAAGCACAGGACTTTGAAGTCAAATAGTCCTGGAGTCGAGTCTCAGCTCTGTCACTAAGTTTAGGCAAAGTACTTAATATCCCCAGGCCTCAGTTGACCTGTAAAAGGGTGTCACCGTGAGAATTTAGTGACAAGTTTCATATAAAGCACTTAGCACAGTCCCTGGCACTCAGCCAGGGTTTAGTAAACCCAACATGTGCCAACTGAGCCAGGTCCACACTTTGGAAGGATAGCAGGGAGACTGAGGCTGACTCTTCTTACATTTGCAGGAAACATCTATGACTCTTTGCTTCGATCATGCTTCTCAGATGTCTGGGGAAATGCTTAAGAAAAAAGGAGCCGGGGGAAGGGAAGCGGCACTCATAAACCATGCCTAGGAACCCCCCACCCTACTCTAAAAGGGCCCCCAAGCCTCTGGCCTTGGGCAGACTGGTGCACCTCATGTGCATCTTAATCTCAAACCCTGTCAGAGAGAAACCCTAGTTAGAGTTTCTCTAGGGAAGCTGAGACTGCCTGATGGCAGATCAACTTGGTTTTTGTCCTCTTGGCCCTGGGGCTTCCCTCAAAGGATAAAAAAAAAAAGGGAAGTGGGATAGAGGTCAAGATTCCTGCATGCAAGTCCCACCTTAGACACTGAATTGCTGTGTGCCTCTGAGAAAGTCCCTTTCCCTCTCCAGGCCACCCGTAAAATGAAGGAGTTGAGACAGAAGTCTCCAAAGTTCTTTCTAGTTGTAACATGTAATGATGGAAATGATGCAGATGATGATGATGATAAAGAACTATGATTCCCTCATCTACTGCCCCCTCCATTCCTACTGTCTTAGTTTAGATCCTTCTTAACTTCACTGAGTTGTCACAACAGCCTCAAAACAGGGCTTTCTGCACCTGTCTTCTCTCGCTTCCAATATCCCACAGTTGTTCCTGACAAACGGATCTTCCTGACGTCAAACTGTGATATTGCCACACTGCTCAAGTCTTCAGTGGTGCCACTGGCTACAGAATAAAATCCAAACACCTTGGTTTGGCAGCTAAGGATATCCACAGCCTCAAATCAATCCATTTCACAGCCTTCTCACAGGGGAGTGGTTGAGAGCATAAACTTTATATAATCTGAAAAACAGGTTTGAGCTCTAGCCCCACTACTTACTGTGCGAATTTGGACAAAGTAACTAATCTCCCTGCACTTTCTTCATCTATCAAATTAGGTTGAAGATACCTATCATACATCATAGGATTGTTTTAAAGACAAAATAAGGCCGGGCACGGTGGCTCACGCCTGTAATCCTAGCACACTGGTAGGTCAAGGCGGGAGGATCGCTCAAGGTCAGGAGTTTGAAACCAGCCTGAGCAAGAGCGAGACCCCATCTCTACTAAAAATAGAAACAAATTAATTGGCCAACTAAAAATAAATAGAAAAAAAATTAGCCGGGCACGGTGGCGCATGCCTGTAGTCCCAGCTACTCGGGAGGCTGAGGCAGAAGGATCGCTTGAGCCCAGGAGTTTGAGGTTGCTGTGAGCTAGGCTGATGCCACAGCAATCTAGCCAGGGCAACAGAGTAAGACTCTGTCTCACAAAAAAAAATAAAAATAAAGACAAAATAAGCTGACGTGTGTGGCATGCTTAGACATAATGCCTGGTCTGTAGAAGGTCCTCAATAAAGAACTGTTATTACTTGCACTGCCAACGGTTGAACTAAACTGAATCATTTGAATGTCCCTGCCTACACACGTTTGCTTGTGTTATTCCTTCTACATGAGATTCCTTTTACCCCCAACTACATATATCCTAATTTTACAATAAATGCCCTGAGGCTGCAGCCTCATCCTCATGTCCTGTCCTGCTCTCAGCCTGTACGCCTCACCTCCGCCCTTCCTCCTCACACATCACTGGCTTCCTTCCCAGGAGAAACCAGGCATTGCTCCTGGCTCTGAACAATTCCACATTAGAGACGCCAATGGCAGGAGGGTGGGACACACTGAAAGGGTCTGTCTTAGATGCCACCTTCTCCCTGAAAGCCCCCCCAGATCCAAGCCTATGACTTGAAAGCAATATTCAGCAGCAGTCTCTTAGGGCTCCTTACAGCCTTTGTCACTTTCGCTTTTGTACCGTAGATATGTGTGTCCATATCATACCTTGCCTGCTGGATAATTTGAGCTCTGTGATTGTGGAAACCAAGACCTTGTGCTTCTGCCTTCAGTGTTCTCCCAATCGGCCTAATAAACATTTATAGAGTTGGACTGGGTTTAGAGAGAGACAAGACACCCCTTTGAGAGCTGGAGTGATGAGTTTTAAGAAGTCTGAGAATCTGGTTCTTTTGTTCACCTCTTGCTGCGATGTCTCCTGTTTCTGACTACAGTGGGCACACCTCTCCCCATCCATGCCCCTTGCCACCAACACACTCAAACAGGCTCTTAGCTCCTTCCTGCTAAAACACTACATGCTTTCTATTTCACCACAATACTGAGTTTAGAGGACTTACGTTAGAATTGGAAATTAGACACAGTAAGGGTGGGGGATCCAACTACAGGTGGCACACAGGAAACCCTCAATAAATACTGGTGGGATGAATGAATGAATGAATGAGTTAACGCTCCACCTTGGTCTTACAAGCAAGGCAGCTAATTGCCCAGTCACCAGAAATCAGATCATCAGGGAATCTCAGAGGCAGGATGGGTAAGTTTATGCTGAAGACCATTGAACTAGAGCTCTGGAAATATCTCTTGCTTCAGGTTTATGGGCGACCCTTGAGAGTTTAAGACCTAGAAACCAGCTACCAGAGGTGGATCCTGAGGTGCTAAGGCGGAGAATTCAAATGTTGTTCCTCCAGCCCCTAAACCTGATGTCAAACACCAACCAACCAACATAAATATAGGGCTAAATAGGCAAAATAGCATTTAGCTTTCAGCCTATTACACCAATTACATTGATCTCTTCTAAGCTGCATTTCCCACTGCTGTTTACCAACTTGGGGTGAGAAAATCAATGGCAGCAACTTGTTTGGGTAGCAGCTGCTGAGGGCAGGAACTGCAGGTAGGAGGAGCCAAGCCACCTGAAGATATGAAGATACATCCTCCTTGTCTCTTGAGCTAACTGTTCATTAGTCATTTCATAGTGAGACCCTATGGGTTTTATTTTTCTTAGTTTATTATATCTTATTATGATTGATAGAGACAGAGTCTCACTCTGTTGCCCTGGGTAGAGTACAGTGGCATCATCACAGCTCACCCTGACCTTGAACTCCTAGACTCAAGCGATCCTCCCGCCTCAGCCTTCTGAGTATCTGGGATTACAAGGCATGTGTCACCATGCCCGGCTAAGTTTTTTCTGTTTTTGGTAGAGACAGGGCCTCGCTTTTGCTCAGGCTGGTCTCAAACTTCCAACTTCAAATGATCCTCCCACCGAGGCCCTCCAAAGTGCTAGTATTACAGGCATGAGCTACCATGCCTGGCCCATTTTTCTTCTTTTAGATGATGTACATTTATATATATATATATATACACACACACACACATATATATATATACACACACACATACATATATATATACATACACACATACATATATATACACATATACATAATACATGTATATATATACATGTATATGTATTATGTATATGTGTGTGTATATATATGTATGTGTGTGTATATATATATATATTTTTTTTTTTTTGAGATAGAGTCTCGCTCTGTCACCTGGGCTACAATGCCGTGGCATCAACCTAGCTCACAGCAACCTCTAACTCCTGGGCTCAAGCAATCCTCTTGCCTCAGCCTTCTGAGTAGCAGGGACTATAGGCGTGTGTCACCATGCCCGGCTACTTTTTTACTATTTTTGGTAGAGACAGGGTCTCACTCTTTCTCGGGATGGTTTCAAACTCCTGAGCTCAAGCAATCCTCCTGCCTCGGCCTCCCAGAGTGTTAGGATTACAGGCATGAGCCACTGCACCTGGCTACATTGTATTTTTTACTGTCAATATGCTAACTTATACAATAAGAAAAAAACAAAAATATATTTAAATATCAGTAATAAAATGCAAATGTAATAACACCCCTCTCTACTTAAAATGCTTCCAAGGCTCCACATCACTATCAGGATGAAGTCCAAATTCCTCAGTCACCTTGCAAGACCCTGTGTGCTTCCTCCTGCTCCCCTCCTTATTCATCTACTTGCTATGCTTTCTGAAGCACCACACTCACACTTTGCTCTAGGCCTTCACATATGCACTCCCAACTGCCCAAAATGATTTTCCTCTTTGGCTCAACCATATTTGACCTCACTTTAAATATCACTCTTCCTGGAGACTTCCTGATCACCACTCGCAAGTCTAGATGGGAAACCTGGCTTCTATATTTCCCTAGCATCTTCTACCTAACCCTATCACGGCCCTTAACTCAGTATAACTGAATAAATATATCTTTTTTGTTCTCAGTGGGTTTTCCAGTGCTTAGAATAGTGCCTGACAATTAGTAGATACTCAGTTAAGCATTATTGGAAAAAATAAAAGTAAAAACAATCAGCCATTAGCTTTGGAAAGGTTCTCAGAGACTATCTAGCCTAACTTCTTTCTACACAAGGCCCAGAGAAGCAGAGCCAGGTTCCCATTTCAGGTTCTCTCCTGAATTGCTGTGTGACCTTAGAAAATGCCTTCCCCATCTGGGTCTCATTCTCTCCAAAATGAGGAAAGCCCATTCTGCTCCAACTTTTTCTGACTTTGCCTCCTCCTCCTCCTGGGTAGTGGGTAGCTATGTGGGATGGTACAGCGCAAATATAATGTCTGGTTCATCCCTTCAACTTGTTGCCAATCGAGTTAAGGAGATAAGACAGATATAGCAAGGAAGTGCTCCATGAAATGTTTCTGGTGATTTGGTTTTGCTAGGAGATCAGAAAGGGACAGGTCAGGGAAGCCTGGGGGCATTAAGGCGCCTGCAGGAGATGAGGCTTGAGCTGAGCAGGTAGAATCTACCTAGGCAATGAGGTTCAGAAGGTGTCCCTGGCACAGAACTGGCTGGCCACACCACATGACGCAACTCATAAGTGCCCAACAGAGGCTTAGGCTGATGCCGATTCCAGTCCCAGCTGTCCCACTCACTAGCCCTTTGCCCTGGACACATTTCTCAACCTTTCCAAACCTGTGTCCTTACCCTCACTATGGGAATCTGAATGTCTGGCTTGCAGGGGACAAGGATTAAATGTATGTGACAGCATCTAGAATGGCGCCTGCTGCCTAACAGACCATTTTAAGAAATGCCACTTTCTTTTCTTCCTTCCGGCCACGTAAATGAACTTGACATGTCACTGGCAAGAGCATCAAAAGTGTAGCTGGGGCTTGGGGACCGGCGGCTTTTTCTGCCCAACCATTCATAGTCTGTCTACTCCGATATGACTTGCCCAATGCCTCATCATAGCACACAATCACACTCACACACACACACACTCACACACGCGCGCGTGCTTTGTGTAAAATCCAAGGGGGAAAGGAGGCTTTTTCCAACCACCCCTCCCCCAATCACATGGGGCCAGATTCAGAGCTGTCCATTACTACCAACAGGACAAACAAAGATCCAACATCCAGGCCTGGCCTGAAGTCTCCCTCTACCACAGGACTTGTAAGACATGAGATTATGAGACCAAATGTCACTTTCCATGAGGCTAGAAGGAGAGGCTGCAATTAAACTACAGAACAATCCTATAAAATACCTTGGAACACTTTATAAAGCTATTGATATTTCTGTAGGCAAACAGAACGAGGCATGTGCTGCGGGAGGAATTAGGGAGGCATGAGGGTGAAGGTGAGAGTGAGAAGGAAAGTTGTTTGTTTTAGTTCCCCCCTGCTGATGACAGATCAAGACTGATGAGGATTTAGGAGCAGTACCCCAAAATAAAATCTAGCATGACCTCATTTATGCAGGACCCTCAGGGAAAGAGCAATAGTGGGCCCTCATGTGTGGAGATTATTCCTTGAAGGAGAGCATTTAAAGTTGAACTTAAGCTGAGGTTATTAATCTTTTGAAGAACTACTAGACCCTTACAGAGAGCCATGCCCTTCCTCCTTGGGAAACACAAATATGCCATGAATTCTACCTGCATTGTCATACTATTCATGGACCCCAGGTTTACAGCGCCTAAGAAAATAAGAAACTTCTCTTAATGGAGTTATTTCTTTACTGCATTACCCAGTTTTCTGCCATGGAGACCTACCCATACCATAATTGCTTCTCACACTGTGAATGGAAACTAAACAGACTCAGTTCTTCTAGGATCAGCAGGGGAAGTTCAACAAACTCTCAGCTAGGAGTCAGAACACTTGGGTTCCAGAATCAGCCTTGCCCCTGCATTTTAAGTCACCTTGGGCAAGTCTCAGTGCTTCCTGGACTTCAGTTTCTTCATCTGTTAAAAAAAAAAAAAAAAAAGGTGGCAGTGGGGCAGTGGGGATGGAGTTTTGACTAGGACAGAAATTCCTATCCTACATCCTGTAGAAGATGAACATCATGCACAAAATAAGAGTTCCATGGCCAAACTAAACCAGGGAAATATTGCACATTCTATTCCCTTCTTGGAGATGCACACAATTCATTAGCATATTCAGGTCTCTGAGAAGTCCTACAATAAAAAAAGCCTGCTGCACTTCATCTCGTCTAACATTTCCCTAATTGATTTGATCTGTGAATTATTTTTTTTGGTGGATTAACTACACTGTAATTCCATCAGAGAAACATTAACTTAGCACTGAGCTGAGAGGCCAGTAACACGTGACTCCTATTTAATGACATCTATTAAAGCTTTCCAAATAAATCAACACATGTCATAGAAAATTACACAAGGCTGGTATTAAAAGAGAGTGGTATGCACCCTAGGACCAGCAGGAACACAATAGAATTCTTCCACCCATCCCTCCTTCACTGCCTGGGAATCAATTGTTCTTTTTTAGGCAGAAAAGTTTGAATGCTCAGACATCAGCTTTCATTCACTCTTTCCTTTCATTCCTTCAGTCTGTCTAGATTGGTGACTCTACAACCTCAGTGTGATACGAATTTCTGTCAGCAAACATGACAAAATATTAACAAGATTATGAAAACATTAGCTGGGCAAGGTGTTGCAAGCCTGTAGTCCCAGCTACTAGCGAGGTTGAGGCAGGAGGATCGCTTGAGCCCAGGAGTCTGAGGGTGCAGTGAGCTATGATGATGTCACTGCACTCTAGCCAGGGTGACAGAGTGAGACTCTGTCTCCAAAAAACAACAACAACAACAACAAAAAGCTGTTTATACATCAGTTTTTGAACTTTATATTTTAAACTTTTTTCAAAAAAAAGAATAACATTTAAATAATCTCAGTTCAGGGTTGAATAGGCTTAATGGACCCTTTAAGACGATTTTCAGAGGTAACTATGACTCCCATGGTTTTTGCCTGATGCACAGACTTTATGTTTCACCCCCACACAAGAGCAACCACACTCTAATAACATCCTGCAGAAAAGGTTTTGGAGAGCACTGACGGCAAGCACCTGGGTCCTGGGAGAGTTGGTGCAATAGTATCTCATGCTGCATTTTCTCCCGGCTGCAGGACTATAGGGTCAACATCTTCCTGAGGCAGCAGTGGAACGACCCCCGTCTGGCCTATAACGAATACCCTGATGACTCTCTGGACCTGGACCCATCCATGTTAGATTCCATCTGGAAACCTGACCTGTTCTTCGCCAATGAGAAGGGCGCCCACTTCCACGAGATCACCACGGACAACAAACTGCTGAGGATCTCCCGGAATGGGAACGTCCTCTACAGCATCAGGTGAGTTCCGGGCAGGTCCTGGCAACCCAAGGCCCCTGCAGAATAGGCAGACCTAGCTCTGCCACTTCCACTCAGCAAGTAAGAATAAAATATCATGGGGAGTCCTAGGAGCAAGTGGTTTATTATGAACACAACCAAGGAAACCAGGGAAGGCATCCTGGAGACGGTGGGTTTTAAGTTACCCAACATTTCCATAAAACAAGACAAGAAAGAGTATTCAAACACAATGACCCATAGCAGTAGCAAAGGCACAAAGCATGGAAAATCACAGCAACTCCAGAGTAAATGGGCCTGCCAGGTGGATGGTGCTGCTCACAGCGTACGCCAGGGCTGCTCCATCCTTCTATAAACTTGTTCTATCCCCCATACCCTGCATAGAGTCTGGGAGGTCGGATACCCTCCCCAGCTGTGGGGTGTCCCTCAGATGCTGGTTAGGGGCAAAGCTTTCAGAATCTCCTGCAACCCCTCCCCACTTCCTCCCTCATCTCCTCCCCAAAAGAGACATGGGGAGAAATGACCAACGCCCAAGAGGTGAAGAAATGACCTTATACAGGTAATAACAACAGCTACCACTTACTGGGAATTTACTCACTCTGCTGGGTACTTTTCATGTATTATATCTTACCCTCCTAACAACCCATGAAGTAGGTTTTATTATCCCCATTTTGCAGATTAGACAAGCGAGGATCTGAAAATGAAAGTGACTTGGCAAAGTCCTCACAGTTAGTAGCAGAGCCTATATTCTAATCTGTATGAATGTAGATCCAACGCCCTCTCAAAGTCTAGAACAGTGCACGGCATTCAGGAGGCACTCAACTATTTGATGAATAAATGAACATTTTTTTTTGTTTCAAAGAACTTAAAAGGGCATTAGTCCTAAATGAGTCCCCTCCAAGGAGTCCAGGCCTAGGGGTGGGGGGAGGCTGTACAGGTCCTAGCTGTCAGGTGAGACTGAACTCAGAGAGAAGCTGGGTGGGGGAGGGGCAGGCTTGGAGGAACCAGAGGTTCCCGTGGCCTTCCTCACGCTGGAGCACATCCCATCCAGCACCCATCCAGACTGGAAGAGTGAGGGGCTTAAGAAATGGCCATCCAGGCCCTGACTGGCTGGGGGAAGGGTAAGGTCACCCCGTTTGGATTTCGCTGCTGCCAGGCTAGCTTCCTATCTGCAGGAAGCTAAGTCCCAGTGCAGCATGATGGAAGGACAAATCAGAAGAAAGTGATGTTTCCAAGGTCATTCAACTCAAGGAATTTAACCCAGTGTGACAGCTGCCCCACTTTGGAGGTTTTATTTTCAGAAATTCAACTGCATCCACTTTCCTCCTCCTTCTTCTGCTCCCTTCTTTTCCCCCTTCTTTCTTTCCCTCTCCCTTCCCTTTCTCCCCTCTTCTATCATATGCTTAAAGGGGCCCACATGCAGAGCTGTGGTTGTACACTAGAGGGAGAAGGTCACAAAGGGCTTGAGTACCTTGCCATGTGCAGGTGAGGTGCCAGCAGCTAAGCTCCACAAGAACAGTGGTCCCCAGCCTTTTCGGCAGCAGGGACCAGTTTCATGGAAGACAATTTTTCTTCGGACAGGGGCAGTGGGGGGTGGTTTCAGGACAATTCGAGCGCATTGCATTTATTGTGCAGTCAAACCTCTCTGCTAATGATAATCCCTATTTGCAGCCGCTCCCCAGCGCTAGCATCACCGCCTCAGCTAACCTCAGATCATCAGGCATTAGATTCTCATAAGGAACGAGCTACCTAGGTCCCTCACAAGCGCAGTTTACAGTAGGGTTCGCTCTCCTGTGAGAATCTAATGCCTCTGCTTGTCTGGCAGGAGGCGGGGCTCAGGCGGTGATGTGAGCGATGGGGAGCAGCTGTAGATACAGAGGAAGCTCCACTCACTCGGCCACAGCTCACCTCCTGCTGTGCAGCCTGGTTCCTAACAGGCCACGGAGCAGTACTGGTCTGTAGCACAGGGGTTGGGGCCCGCAGCACTAGAACACCACCAATTAGGTCTCTCGGGGTGTTGGCTTTTCACGATAGCAGTGCTGGAAAGCCTGCCAGCAAACACATAGGCCAACCCCACTAGGCCTCAGAATCCAAAGGCCAAGAGACCTGGCTTTGAATCCTGGCTGAGCCATCAGCTTGCTCTGTGACCTTAGGTGACTCTCACCCTGTCCCTCTCTGCACCTTGGTCTTCTCACCTGTCACAGAAGGGAGTTGGCTTGATGATCTAAGGCTCCTCTGGGCTCCGAGAGCCTGTCTTCTCTGTTCCCTGCAGGAGGTGCTCAGATGTGGGCTGGGCCTTTCAAGCTGCAGGCTTGTGTCCCAGCCTGGGCTGCAGGCCTCAGGTTCTGTTGCAGGGACTCCCTCTGCTTCTGAGTCTGTGGCCTCTGCAAGGATTGAACAACCAAAATAAACAGCTAGCCTGGAATCCCGGGAAGCCAGACCCTTTCCAGCTGACCCCAGCGGGAGCCCACTGATATGAATCAGCTGTGTTTGGACACCCAGAAGGCAGGGGGCCCCTTTGAAATCACTTTTGATGAGCTCAGGGTGTGAAGAGAGGAAGCCAAGAAGCACTTGCAGCATCTGCTGCAGCTGCGCCTGGGGCTGCCTGAGGCCTGTGCTGCTCGGCTTACAGTCCGACCTCCGTCTCTCTCTTAGGGCTCTGCAGAAGAGCAGGGAAGTCGGCAGCCCCTGGCCTGCAGGCAACTTGCTAAAGACAGGCCTCTCACAGTCAGATAGACTCCAAAGAAACCCAGAAGTTCCACTGCCTCTGTGTGACTTTAGGCAACCTACCTTACCAAGTTCCGTATCAAGAACTTGGAAACATACACACATTTATTCCACACACACTGGTTTCCTGACCTCCTTTCCCTATCCTAGACGACTGCTTTGCTGAGAGTCACTAGAAGGGAGGCACAGCCTCCCTGATCTATGGATCCAGCATCATTCGACTCCCTTCTCTTTCCAGAATCACGCTGACACTGGCCTGCCCCATGGACTTGAAGAACTTCCCCATGGATGTCCAGACGTGTATCATGCAACTGGAAAGCTGTGAGTCCCTTGCACGAACCCTCTCCAAAGAACCAGGCTCCCATTTACCCATGAGACAGGCAGAAATTCCCACACAGCTGCTCCTAACTGCTGGACACCAGGAGATTACTGTAATAACCCAAAATATAATGCTAGAATAAGGGCTTTGCTTTTAGAAAATGGATTAGAAATATAATTTCCCTTACATTGTCTGCCTAAGGCCCAAGCTTTAGAGCCAGAGGCATGTCCCATGTCCCTCCAGCAGGAATGGAGGAGAATTAGCTTGAATAAGTTGTGGTCCTTGAACTCCTCCAGCAGGGGAGAAAGAGAACTGACTGCACAGATTAACTAAGGGCAGGAAGTGGTTGGCGTGTTGTTCAAAGTCCAACACGCTGTGGCCTCAGGGCAGAAGGTGTACTTTCTTCTGATGGAGAAAGAGAGAGGGTCTTGGAAAAGGCTTCGTGGAGAACCAAGGTTTTAATGGATGGGATAGCTGACTTCTTTGACTGCAAACACAGAAACCAATCTAACTTAAAAGTACAGAACTGGGTGGAGCATCTAGAAGGCAGGAACTAAGAGATCATTTCCCTGGAGCCTGGCCCATGGGGGCAATCAGCACCTCCTGGTTCTGAACCTCTTGTTACTTCACTCAAGAGCCAAAGTCCTGGGGCAGAGAATCTGATTGGCCCAACTTGAGTCACCATTTCACACCTTGTCCCCAACCCCACAGTTAGTCCCACCAAGACAGTGTGCGATAAGAGTTGTTCCCTAGAGAAAAATCTGTTGTGAGCAAAATAGGAGGCTAGAAAGGGTGGTGTTCCGGTAAAAATAGCAGATGTTAACTGCATTGCACCACGGGGAGTGAGGGTGGGGACGACAGGACAAGCTAAGGCAGGATGCGGAAGAACTGCAGGGTAGACATGAACAAACCAGTTTTAACCTCCTTTGTGGGGAAAAAAAGGAAGTAATAGTGTCTCATGAGTTCTGTTGAGGGTCTGATGCCTCTCTCAGCCTCTAACCCTAACCATCCCTGACATGCTTCAAACAAGTGCTTCAGGGTGGTGACTGCTCCTTCTTCTGATCCCATCCCAGTTGGATACACCATGAATGACCTCATCTTTGAGTGGCAGGAGCAGGGAGCTGTGCAGGTGGCAGATGGACTAACCCTGCCTCAGTTTATCCTGAAGGAAGAGAAGGATTTGAGATACTGCACCAAGCATTACAACACAGGTAGGTGCAAGGGGCCACCCTCATCAGATCCCACCAACCCCCCACCCCCACCCCTGACCAGGACCAGACGTCATTTCAAACACTCATTCAATCATTGTTGGTTCCACAGATCTTAAGAAGTACCCATGATGGGCACAGCTCCGTATTTATTACCTAGGGGTTAAGAGAAAAGGTTTTGAAACAAAAAATCAGCTCTGACATTTTCTTCCTGTGAATCCTGGAGTAACTTAAGCTTAGGCCATACCTACTTACAAGGGAAGCTGGTAAACTCAGTCTTTTTAACAGGTACCAGAATGGATCCTACTCCTAAGGCAGAAGGGAAGAACTGACATTGGGGAGACAGTGGCAATCTCTGTCACAGAACAGCTGGCATTTCTGATAGGGCAAAAGTATAAAGAATGTTCCCATTGGAGCTCAGCAAGAGGGAAGGTTAGTAAACAGTTGGAAAGGGTCCACTAGCCTGTGAGCTACGAGAGGGCAGAGAAACCACAACTGTTTAGCTCAGCCGTCTATCTCCTATGCCTGGCATGGCCTTTGTTGGAAAACTGAATACATGAATGCACTGGGCAGGATCAAGACTGGCTTTGCATGCCCCTCTCGGGCTGGGAACGAGCTCACGCAAGCACCATGGAAGACAGTCAGCCGGTAGGCATGCCAGCTGGAAGGCTGGGTAGGAAGCTGCCGTCTGGATCCAGCTGAGCAGAGGCACACAACAGGCTGGGAACAGGCCAAGCAGAGGAAGAGGGAAAGGAGAGGTATTGAGAGAAACCATTCTAGACTATGGTGCAAGGAGAAAGCCCAGTGAAACGGCAGGCAGGCTGGGACATGGTGTGTCTGGGACAGCTGTCCCTTTCTGGGTCACCTCAGAGATGTCTCAGAACCTCAAAGATACTCTCTTCATTCCTGGACAGGCTGAGACTCACAGGGATGCAGTATTTTTCTGTGTCTGGCTTATTTCACTCAGTATAAAAATGTCCTCCAGGTTCATCCATCTTGTCACAAATGGTAGGATATCCTTCTTTTTTAAGGATGAATAATGTTCCATTTTCTTTATCCATACATCCATTGAGAACTACCTTATGATCCAGCAATCCGACTTCTGGATATTTATCGCCCCCCCCAAAAAAATAAAATCAGTATCCCAAAGAGACATCTGCACTCCCACTTCATTGCAGTATTATTCACAACAGCCAAGACGTGGAAAGAACCTAAACGCACACAGCCCTTTCTCATTCATTTCTCATTTGCTCTTCACCATTTTCATTTACGTGAGAGCTGAGCTCCACGCTAGCCCCTGTGGATACAAGGAGAAAAGACTGACAAGTCCCTGCCTACATGGAGCTCCAGCAAACCCCCTAGTTACTATGCTTCGGTGGACAGGAGCTGAGTCCCACACTGTGGGTCTGGCCCTGTCCCAGTTCCATGGATACACAGGCAGGGAGGAGACAGGCCGCCCAGTCCATGCAGAAGACAGAGAGGCCGACATGCCCACTCGCTCTCCGCAGTGTGCCTCAAAGGCTCAGATGATCATGTGAGCAGGACTGAGGGAACACAGGGAAAGAAAGAGGTGCCTGCCTGGAGGAGACTTCACATTTATACCACCATGGAGGAGAAGGAGCATTTCTTATGCCGGTTGTGGAAAGGAATAGGCCATTCCAAGCAAAGGGATGAGCAAGGTCCAAAGCTCAGAAGCGTGAAAGTGCGGGGAATGCTGAAGGCAAGGGATGGAAGACAGGGAGTCATAATAAGCATGGAGACAGAAGGGAAAGGGCACAGAAAGACTCGTTAGAGCTCTACTGCCAAGGGCAGGCTGAAGATTTTGAACTTTACCCTGGAAGAGTGGGAACTTCCTTGTACGAAGAGGGAAGGAAGGAATGAAAGGTTCTACAAGAAGTAACAAAACCAAGTCATGTTTGGGGACCATAACTGGCAGAAGCGTAGAGGCTCCATTTAGCCAGGCCCATTTTTAGCAACAAAATAGTGATGATGATGAAGATGACGATGGTGATGATGATGAAGATGACGATGATGATGATGATGATGGCAACTGACAATCCTGGGAATTCGTGATGTCTGAGGACTATGCTGAAGTCCTCATAAGTATCATCTCATTTTTTCCTTGCAGTAGCCATAGAGGTAGCCACACGAAGTAGGTATTGCTATTAGCCCCAGTTTACTGTATATGAGGAACCCGAGATACAGAATGATTCAAACACTTGCCTGAACACGGCTAGTGTGAGGCTGAACCAGGACGCCAGCCGAGGTTGCTCTGACCCTAAAGCCCTTGCTCCTATCCACCAGGCTACATGCCCTCTCACTATCATTTCTTGCAGGTAAATTCACCTGCATTGAGGCCCGGTTCCACCTGGAGCGGCAGATGGGCTACTACCTAATCCAGATGTATATTCCCAGCCTGCTCATTGTCATCCTCTCATGGATCTCCTTCTGGATCAACATGGATGCTGCACCAGCCCGTGTGGGCCTGGGCATCACCACCGTGCTCACAATGACCACCCAGAGCTCTGGCTCGCGAGCTTCTCTGCCCAAGGTAAGTCCTGCTGCCCAAAAGCTCCTAACACCTGAGCAGATAAGGTGAGAGCTCACTTCCTTCCCCTGCCTGACACATGAGGAGCATAAGGAACTAGTCACTATTTATGTATCTACTACACTGTGTAGGCCCCAGCATTCTGATCCATCAAACCTTCTGCTAGACTCATCGTTGCTCCATTCTCTACCAGCTCTAGACACACATTCTCTCCATTTACTATCAACACTCAACTTTGCATTCTCCATTCACTTTTAGTTCGAAGTACGACATTCTGCTCCTTTCTCCATTAGTAGTAAATACTTTGTGTCAGGGATCTCCAAGACTACCCCCACACTCAGAGATTTGACAGAAGGACTCATAGGATTCAGCATTTAGTTGCACTAACAGCTAAAATTTATTACAACAACATATTCAAGATACATAGCTAGATCATGAGGAGAAAAGAACACAGGCTGGGCATAATGGCTCACACCTGTAATCCTAGCATTTTGGGAGACCACGGTGGAAAGATCACTTGAGGCCAGGAGTTTGAGACCAGCCTGAGCAACACAGCAAGACCCTGTCCCTACAAATACAGAAAATTTAGCAAGGCATGGAGGTATGTGCCTGTAGTCCCAGCTACTTGGGAGGCTGAGGCAGGAGGAACACTTCAGTCCAGAAGTTTGAGGTTGCACTGAGCTATGATGCCACTGTACTCTAGCCTGGGCAATAGAGTGAGACTCTATCTCAAAAAAAACAAAAAACAGAAAGAAAGGAAGGAAGAGAAAAGAACATAGGCAGATACTGGGGGGACCTGGTGCACAGGCTTCCTTACTCTCTCCCATGAGTGGTCACACA
This sequence comes from Mirza zaza, assembly GCA_008750895.1. Classification (NCBI taxonomy): domain Eukaryota; kingdom Metazoa; phylum Chordata; class Mammalia; order Primates; family Cheirogaleidae; genus Mirza; species Mirza zaza. The sequence continues at coordinate 8,610 of VSMD01092115.1, read as the reverse complement.
GAGCCCACACTTACTCCGGCCACAAAAATGCAGACACTCACGTGTGATGTTTCTTCCCAGAGAGACAGAAAGAGAAAGACTGTTTTGACACTCATGGGGGAGACTAAGCACCCAACGTTCTAACTGGTGGCTGGTCACATACGCACCCTTCTGCCTAGCATGTGCCAAAATTCCAGATTCCCAGAAGGAAAGCAGATGTTCAGAAGATTGTTTGTACAAGCAGTCCAGGCACAGTGAGCTGCCCTTATCAGTTAGGGAAAGTAGGAGCACTCTCAAAATCCAAGTTCCCAAATGCCAGCCAAGGGCCAACCTTGCAAGCAAGCCCTTCTTAACACAGCAGCTCAGGCCCCCAGTGTTAACCCTTTTGGACATACCTTGATATGATTCTTACATTTCTAATGTTAAACACCACATTTACTATTAACTCATAAGTCATATTGTGTTTCATTCCCTATTAACACTAACCACAGCATTTTGCTCCATCGACCATTCAAGTCGGATTAACATTCTGCTCCATTCACCCTCATGCTAGACACAACATTCTGTTCTATTCATTTCTAACACCAGACACAACATTCCACTTCATTCATTACCAACACCAGACATGATTTCTCCTCCAGTCACCCTTACAATCAATGCAACATTCTGCTCCCTTCACTGTTAACAGTAGACCTCACATTCTGCTTAATTCACATTTAACACTAGACATAATGTTCTGTTTTATTTACTATTAATGCCAGGCACCACATACTCTTTCATTCACTCCTAGTTGAGGTGCAACATTCTGCTCCTTTCACTGTTAATGCTTGATGCTTCATTCTACTTTACTCTTTTAATGCTAAGCTCTGCATTCTGCTACATTCACTATTATCATTTGAATCACATTCTGCTTTATTCCCTCAACAGTAGACACAACATTCTGCTCTACTACTAATGCCAGACACCACACTCTGCTTCCTTCAGCCGTATGATAAACACAACGTTCTGCACCATTTCCAATTACTGCAGCACTTAACATTCTGTTTTGGTACAGAAAAGTTGAAAGAATCTACAATAAACACCCTAATATTCTCCATCTAGATTCACCAATTATCATTTTGCCAAATTTACTTTCTCTTGGTAGATAGATAAATAGATAAATAGGCAGGTACATAGATGGAATTTTTGCTGAATCATTTGAAGGCTAAACAGACATTGCAATTCACCTCAAAATAAGGAAGAAGGATCACAATGACATGGTTACATCTTTGAAAAGAAACATTAATTCAATAATTACTATTGAATGAAAAATGATTCAATACCACCTAATATAGAAGCTTTGTTTGAATTTTCCCAGTTGTCAAAAAGTCATCAGTAAATATGATGAGAGATCCAATCAAGGATCCAATTCATATTGCATATGGTTGTCTCTTTTACTCTAGAATAGTCTCCCCACTGTTTTTTTTCATGACATTGTTTCATTAAGTTTTAATGTGAGACAAAACATTCTGTTCCATTTGCCATCAATGGTAGACGCCACACTCTCTATTCACCCTTGCAACAAAACTCAACAATATGTTCTCTGCACCATTAATACTAAGGCTTTGAATTCTGCTACATTCATTATAAATGCTTGAAACCAAATTCTCTGATCGCTATTAACACCTGACAACACATTTGCTGTGTTTGATTGTAAAGTAGACATTACACTCTGCTTTCTGCTTTTCATGTTAGACTCAACATTCTGCTCCATTCATGGTTAACGTTAGACTCAATATTTGGCTCCATTTGTTATTAACATTCAACTCCACATTCTCCTCCATTCACATTTTCTATTCATTCATTTTTTTAAAAGCATAAAATTCAGTGGCTTTTAGTGTATTGACAAAGTTGTGCAACCCCATCTGTATAAATGTCTACAGGTACTATCTAATTCCAGAACATTTTCAACACCCCCAGAAGAAACGCGTCCTCTAAAACAGTCACACCTCATTCCCTGCTCCCACCAGCCTCTGGCAACCATAAATAGACAGTTTCTATCTCAATAAATTTGCCTATTCTTGACATCTCATATAAACAGAATAATACAATATGTGGCCTTATATAATTGGCTTCTTTCATGTAGCATGATGTTTTCAGGGTTCGTCCATGTTGTAGAATGCATCAGTGTTTCATTCCTTTTTATGGCGGAATAATATTCCCTCGTATAGATATATCTCATTTTGGTTACTCATTCAGCAGTTGGAGATTTGGGTTATTTCCCTTTTGGGCCATTACAAATAATGCTGCTATGAGTATCTGTGTACAAGTTTTTGTGTGGACATATGTCTTCAATTCTCAAAGGTATATTTCCTAAAAGTGAAATTGTTGTGTCATATTTTAACTATATACTTAACTCTTTGAGGAACTGCCAAACTATTTTCCTAAGTGGCTATGTCATATTGTCATCACACCAGGGTTCCAATGTCTCCACATCCTCACAAACACTTATTACCTCTTTTTATTATTATAGCCATCTTGGTGGGTGTGAAGTGGTATCTCATTGTTGTTTTGATTTGCATTTTCCTAATAATGTTGAGCATCTTTTCATGTGTTTATTGGCCATTTCTATATCTTTTGTGAAATTTCTATTCAAATATTTTGGCCGTTTTTTATTTTTCTTGATATCATTGAGTTATAATTGCTCTTTATGTATTCTGAATTTTAGACCTTTATCAGATATATGATTTGCGAATATTTTCTCCCATTCTATGTGCTATGGTTTGGATATTGTCTCCTCTAAACCTCCCATTGAAATCTGATCAGCAGTGTTGAAGGTGGGGCCTAATGGGAGGTGTCTGGGTCATGGGGGCAGATCCCTCATGAATAGATCAGTGCCCTTCCTTGGGAATGCATTCTCACCTTATTAGTTGCCAAAGAGCTGGTTGTTAAAAAGACCCTAGGGCTGGGCGCAGTGGCTCACGCCTGTAATCATAGCACTTTGGAAGGCTGAAGTGGAAGGACTGCTTGAGGCTAAGAGTTTGAGACCAACATGAGCAAAATAACAATACCTGATCTCCACAAAAAAAAAATAGAAAAATTAGCTGGGTGTGGTGGTGCACACCTGAAGTCCCAGGTACTCACGAGGCTGAGACAGGAGGATCACTTGGGGCCAGGAGTTACAAGTTGCAGTGAGCTATGATTATTCACCACAGCACTCCAACCTGGGCAACAGAGCAAGACCCTACCTCAAAAACAAACAAATAAATGAACAAATAAAAACAGACCCTAGCACCTCTCCTGCCTTGATTCCTGTCTTGCCATGTGATCTCTGCATATGCCACACCCTTTCACTTTCCACCATGAGAGGAAGCAGCCTGAGGCCCTCACCAAATGCTCAAACTTAAATTTTTTCAGACATTAGAATCATGAGGCAAATAAACTTTTTTTCTTTATAAATTACCCAATCTTAGATATTCATCTAAAATAACATAAAATGGACTAAGACATTGTGGGTTGTCTTTTCACTTGACTGATAGCATCATTTATGCACAAGTTTTTAATTTTAATGAAGTCTAATTTCTGTTTTTTCTTTTGTTACATATGCTTTTGGTGTCATTTTTGTAGAGACTATTGCCTAATCCAAGTTCCTGAAGATTTAAACCTATGTTTTCTTCTAAGAAAACTTCTTCAAAGTTTAGCTATTATGTTTTAGGTCTTTGATCCATTTTGATTTATTTTTGTATATGGTGTGAGAGCATCCAACTTCATTCTTTCACATGTGAATATCTAGTTATCTCAGCACCATGTGTTGAAAATTCTTCCCCCATTAAATTGACACTTTTGCCAAAAAATCAATTTACCATAAGTGTGTAGGTTTATTTCTGAACTCCTGACTCTATTCCATGGTCTATGCGTCTGTCCTTATACCAGTACCACACTGTTTTGGTTACCATAGCTTTGTAGTAAGTTTTAAGTAAAGACTGAGTCCTCCTACTTTGTTCTTTTTTAAGATTGTTTTGGCTATTCTCAGTCCTTTGCATGTGCATATGAACATGAATAATAGCTGGAGTTTTAATAACAAATGCACTAAATCTGTAGATGGATTGGGGTAGTACTACCATCTTAACATTATTATTAATACATATTCCAATCCATCAACACAGGATGTCTTCCCATTTATTTAGGTCATCTTTAATTTCTTTCAAAAAAGTTTCCTAGGCCAGGCGTAGTGGCTCACACCCATAATCCTAGCACACTGGGAGGCCGAGGTGGGCGGATTGCTTGAGGTCAAGAGTTCAAAACCAGCCTGAGCAGGAGCAAGGCCCGGCCTCTACTATAAATAGAAAGAAATTAATTGGCCAACTAAAAATATATAGAGAAAAAATTAGCCGGGCATGGTGGTGCATGCCTGTAGTCCCAGCTACTTTGGAGGCTGAGGCAGGATTGCTTGAGCCCAGGAGTTTGAGGTTGCTGTGAGCTAGGCTGACACCATGGCACTCACTCTAGCCTGGGCAACAAAGCAAGACTCTGTCTCAAAAAAAAAAAAAAGTTTCCTAGTTTTCAGTGTACAAGTCTTACACTTACCTTGTTAAATTTATTTCTAGGTATTGTATTCTTTTTGATGTTATTGTAAATGGAATTGGTTTTAAATTTCATTTTTAGATTATCCATTCTAGTATATGGAAATATAGTTGATTTTTGTATGTTCATCTGTATCCTCAAGCTTAGTGAACTCACTTATTACAACTCCAATAGTTTTCTATGGATTTCTTAGAATTTTCTTTATATTAAGGCCATGTGATCTAAAAATAAAGACAGTTTTACTTCTTCCCTTTTGACCTAAATGACATTTCTTTCTTGTTCTAACTTGATTTTTCTGGCTAGACCTTCCAGTACAATGAAGAACAGAAGTGATATGAGCAGATATTCACGTCTTGTTCCTGATCTTCAGGGGGAAACTCTCCGATTTTTCACTATTAAGTATGATGTCAGCTGTGGGTTTTTCATAGATGCCCTTTATCAGATTGAGGAAGTTCTCATCTATTCCTAGTTTGTTGAGTGTTTTTATTATAAAAGGTGTTGAATTTTGTTAAATGCTATTTCTGCATCTATTGATAGGATCACGTGACAGTGTCCTGTATTTTATTCACATTGTAATTGATTCTTGTACATTCAACTAACATCACATTCCTGGGATAAACCCCACTTGTTCATGGTGTACAATCATTTTTATATGTTGCTGGATTTGGTTTTTAGTATTTTCTTGAGGATTTTTTTGTCTAAATTCACAAGAGATATTGGTATGTAGTTTCTTCATTGTGATGTCTTTGTCTGGTTTTGCTATTAGGGTAAATTAGGGTAATATTGGCTTGTTAAAATGAATTGGGAAATGTTCTCTTCAATTCTACTTTTCTGAGAGAGAAGGACTAGTGTTAATTCTTCTTTAAATGTTTAACAGAACTCACTAATAAAGCGGTCTGGCCCTGGACTTTTCTTTGTTGGAATCCTTTAGATTACTAACTCAGTCTCCTTACATGTTATAGGTGTATTCAAAGTTTCTATTTCCTCTTGAGTCAGTGTCTTTCTAGAAATTTGTCCATTTCATTTAGATTATCTAATTTGTTGGCTTATAGTTGTTCATAGTATTCCATTACAATCCTTTTTTATTTCTGTCAGATCAATAGTAATGTCCCCCATTTCACTCTTTATTTTAGTAATTTTAATGTTTCCTAATTTTTTCATGGTCAGTCTAGCTAAAAGTTTTTCAATTTTGCTAACCTTTTCAAAGAATCAGCTTTCATTTTTCTACTCTCTATTTCATGTATTTCCATTCTAACCCTTATTATTTTCTTTCTTCTGCTTCCTTTGGGCTTAGTTTGCTCTTCTTATTTCTTAAAGTGGAAATTTAGGTTACTGATTTGTGATCTTTCCTTAAAAAAAAAATATATAGGTGTTTAGAGCTATACACTTCCCTCTAAGGACTTTTTTAGCTGTATCTCACATAAGTTTTGGTATGTTATTTTTTTTTTATTCATCTGAAAGTATTTTCTAGTCTCTTATTTCTTCTTTGATCTATTGATTATCTAGGTGTGCATTTTTAATTTCTTCATTTTTGTGAATTTTCCAACTTACCTTCTGTTGTTGATTCTTAATATTATTTCATTGAGGTCAGAAAGCATACTTTGATTTTGATTATTTTAAGTTTATTGAGACTTGTTTCATGTATAGTATATGATCTATCCTGGAGAATGTTCCATGTGCACTCAAGAATATATATTCTTTTGTTGTTGGGTGGAGTGTTCTATAGATGATTTTAAGTCTAGTTGGTTTACAGTGTTGTTTGAGTCTTTCGTGTGTGTTATTTTTCAATTATTCTATTCATTACTGAAAGTGGGGTATTGAAGTCCCCAAGTATTATTGTTGAATTGTATGTTTCTCCCTTCAATTTGGACAATTTTGCTTCATGTATTTTTAGGTTCTGTTGTTAGGTGTATAGACATTTATAATTATCATATTTCTTGATGGATTGACTCTTTTATTATTACAAAATGTCTCTCTTAGTAATGATTTTTTTCTTAAAGACTTCTTTTTTTCTGACATTGGTATAATCATCTCCAGATCACTTTTGGTTACTGTTTGCATGGAATGTATTTTTCCATTTTTTTACTTTTGTCCTATTTGTTTCTTTGAATTTAAAGTGTCTCTCTGATTGGATTGTTTGGTCTGTTTCCATTTAATTTAATAAATGTGATAAAAATTGTGATTTGGTACAATTTATATCTCCTATTTGCTATTTGTTTTCTACATATGCCTTATCTTTTTTGTGCCTCTATTCCTCCATTACTGACTTCTTTTCTGTTAAATATATATGTTCTATTGTCATCTTAATTCCCTTGTCATTTCTTTTACTATATGTTTTTTAGTTATTTGATTGTCCTAGGGATTACAATTAACATCTCACTTTAAAACAATCGAATTCAGATTAATACCAATTTAATTACAACACTTTCTTAGTCTACTTGAGCTGCCATAACAAAAATATCACAGACTTGGTGGCTTAAACAACAGGAATTTATTTCTCATAGTTCTGGAGGCTAGGAAGTCCAAGACCAAGGTACTAGCTAATTCAGTTGCTGGTGAGGACTCTCTTCCCAGCCTGCACATAGCCACATTCTCGCTTTTGTTCTCACATGGAGAGAGAGTTCTAGTGTCTCTCCTTCCTGATGTCTGTCAATTTAGGACCCCATCCCTATGACCTCATTTAACACACTGCCACATTAGAAAAAAAAATTTTGCCCTTAGGGCCATAGTGTTTTATTACGAAAATAGAATAAAACTTCTAAAATAAAACGATTCTAATGTAATGAAAAATCTGTTATTTTTTATTGTTTTTTTCTGTGCATGAGTTATATGCAACTTGAAAAACAGTTCTCATGGCTCCCACGGTGAAGCAACATGTGAGTTACATATGCTTCATGAGGTCCCAGGCTCAAAACTAGCATGAGTTAAATACAACTTACATTGCAGTTAATATGTTAACCTTTATTACTTTCTCACATACTCTATCTCCAAATATATAGTCACATTAGAGGTTAGGGCTTCAACATCTAAATTTGGGGGGCATACACTCATTCCATAACAAATAGTACACAAAAACCCTTGCTTCTGTATAGCTCCATTCCCTTCCCCCCTCCTTTACTCTGTTATTGTCATAGAAATTACATATTTATTCATTATATGTCCATCAATACAGGTTTCAGATTATTTCTTTATGCAGTTGTCTTTTAAATCAGGTAGAAAAAATTATAAACAAAAAAATACATTTGTATTATCTTGTATATTTACCTGTTCAGTTATCTTTACTGGTATTCTTTATTTCTTCAGATGGATTTGAGTTATTATCTAGCATCCTTTCATTTCACCCTGAAAAACTCCCTTTCATATTTCCTGTAGCACAAATCTACAAGTATCACAGCTTTTGGTTTTCTGCTTCATTTTTAAAGTTTTGTTTTATTTTTTAATAGAGACAGGGTCTCCCTCTGTTGCCCAGGCTCTTTGCAGCCTCAAACTCCTGGGCTCAAGCGATCCTCCTGCCTCAGACTCCCAAGAGGCTGGAAGTACAGGTGCACACCACCATGCCCAGCTAATAATTTTTGAAGGATGGTTTTACTGGATATTGAATTCTTGACAAAAGTGGCTATCTTTTCCTTTCAGCACTTCACTGCCTGCTGTACCCCACGGTTTCTAATGAGAATATACCTGTTACTCTTAGCAAGAATCCCCTGTACCTGATGAGTCACTTCTCTTTTGCTGCTTTCAAGATTCTGTCTTTGGGCCGTGCGCGGTGGCTCAAGCCTGTAATCCTAGCTCTCTGGGAGGCCGAGGTGGGCGGATCGTTTGAGCTCAGGAGTTCGAGACCAGCCTGAGCAAGAGCGAGACCCCATTTCTACTATAAATAGAAAGAAATTAATTGGCCAACTAATATATATAGAAAAAATTAGCCGGGCATGGTGGCACATGCCTGTAGTCCCAGCTACTTGGGAGGCTGAGGCAGCAGGATTGCTTGAGCCCAGGAGTTTGAGGTTGCTGTGAGCTAGGCTGACGCCATGGCACTCACTCTAGCCTGGGCAATAAAGTGAGACTCTGTCT
>VSMD01092109.1:0-57952 GCA_008750895.1 Mirza zaza | reverse complement strand
CGAAATTCCTCTTCTGTCATTTTGGTTGCCAGGTTTTGGTTGTTGTCTGTTTCTAAGGGGCTGGTGCTCCTCTTTGGCGGTGTGTTTTCCATTTGTTTCTTTATATTTCCGGAGTTCCTTCGCTGATTTCTTCCCATGTCTGTCAGTTGTTGTTTCTTTCCTTTAGGTTTTCGTTTGGGTATTCACACGTCTTGTTTAGTTTCTGAGCCAGTAGGTGGTGTTGCTCACTTGCGGGGGCCGCCACTGGGCTGGTGTCTGCAGGTCTGTCTACCCGCTGGGGAGCTTGCCAGCAGTCCGAGATGCAGTGGAGGGGAAACAGCCAAATCACCTACCCTTCCCGCTGGTCTCTGGGCTGCTCCGGCGGCCTCCTGTCTTCTGCCTCCTTAATTACTCAGGTGGAGATAGATGGCAAGAACTGGAGCAGTTCCTATCTCAGCTCCACCCCCAAGGCGGGGCTAGAAACTTTGGAGACAAAGGCCCAGCTCTAAGTCACCAGAGTGTGCAAGTCGTAAAATCTCTCTGCCTTATATCCACCAAGGGCAGCCTCCTAGGAGGCTTGGCCCTGCCCAGTCAAACTCCAGGGCCTGGACTTCGAATGTGGTAGACCTATGTAAGGAGAGACTGACCAAAAGCGGATGGGCAGGCAATGGGACCCACCAATCCCTGTCTTCTGAATCCTTAATTACACAAGTGTAGATAAGCGGCAGGAATGGGAACAGTTCCTACCTCAGCTCCGCCCCCAAGGCAGGGACAGAGACTTTGGAGCCAAAGGCTGAGCCACAAGTCCTGTCTTCTGTCTCTTTAATTCCAGAGGTGGAGATAAGCGGCAGGAACAGGAACAGTTTCTATCTCGGCTCCGTCCCCAAGGTAGGGATACAAACTTTGGGGCTAAAGGCCTAGCCCCAAATCCCCGGATGTGGGAGTCGTAAAATATCTCTGCCTAATAACCACTAAAGGTAGTCTCCTACGTGGTTTGGCTCTGTCCAGGCTAGATCCTCACTCTGGACACAGATCGAGGGAGACCTGTGTAGGGAGAGACCGACCAGGAGCGGGCAGGCAGGCACTGGGGCACAGCAGTCCCTGTCTTCTGACTCCCTAATTACACAGGTGGAGATAAGCTGCAGGAATGGGGACAATTCCTACCTCAGCTCCGCCCCCAAGGCAGGGACAGAGACTTTGGAGCCAAAGACTCGGCCACAAGCCCCGTCTTCTGTCTCTTTAATTCCACAGGTGTAGATAAGCGGCAGGAACAGGAGCAGTCTCTATCTCGGCTCCGCCCCCAAGGCGGGGAGACAAACTTTGGAGCCAAGGACCTAGCCCCAAGTCCCCGGATGTGGGGGTCGTAAAGTACCTCTGCTTAGTAACCACTAAAGGCAGTCTGCCCAGACGGGTTCCGCACTCCGGACACAGAGCACGGGAGACCTGTGTAGGGAGAGACCGACCAGGAGCGGGCAGGCAGGCCCTGGGACCCACCAGCTGTCTTCTGGTTCCTTAATTACACCGGTGGAGATAAGCAGCAGGAATGAGAACAGTTTCTATCTCAGCTCCGCCCCCAAGGCTGGGACAGAGACTTTGGAGCCCAGGGCGGGGCTCCGGGTCGCAGGAGAGCGTAGAAGACAATGATTCTCTGCCTTAATTCTACCAAGGGCAACCTCCCCCGTAGTACTGCCCTGTCCAGGCAGGGTCCACTCTCTGAGTTCAGAGTCAGTGTCACTTGTGCCCCAAGTGACCGTCCAATATCAAGTTAGTGGAGCAGGGGCGCGTACCAGCGCTCTCTCTGCGCCTCCCCTCCAATCCCCGAGCCCAGGTCAGCGCTGGAATGCCAAGTCAGCGCTGGAATGCGGAGGCGGAGCGGTGTGGAGGCGGGAGCAGTGCCGGAGGGGCAGAGGGAGGGGGGTCCTAATGGATCAAGGAGTCTAACTTAGCGCACTCTGGCCTCTCAGTGCTGTCCCAAACCTCCTGTATATCCAAAGTCAAAGCCTCCTTCTGTGTAAACTCCCCTTAACCTTGACCTGGGAGTGTTCTGCAGGGAGATGCCCCAGCGGGCTCTGGTTCCTGCTGCACGGAGAGGGGTTGCTGGGCTCGGACCCTCCCCCTCCTTAAACTGTCGCTGCCCTGTGCTCTGGAGAGCTCAGTGTTCCCTCTCTAGTCTCCTCTCCACACGGCTTTGTCCCGGGCTGCCACTTCTCACCAACTTCAGGTACCTCCCGGCCTACGTGGGAGTGGAGCTCGGTGCGGGAGGGGGTGTTGCTCAGCTCCAGGTAGGGCTGGCGCCACTGCCAGCCGGCAGCGGCTTAAACCGCGCCTCGCTCCCTCCCTGTTGTGTGCCTCCGAATCCCCGATTTTTATGGAAGAATAATCGATTCACCTTTGCTTTAGGCTGTAAATGGTCTTATCCCTCCGTTTCCCGGTGGATGTCTGCAGGCTTGCGAAGCTGGTCCTGTGGAAGTGCGGATCGCTCACTTGTGGCTATCCACTTTCTTCACTTTTCGCTCTGGGAGCAGAGAGCCAGGAGGGCACCCCTAATCCGCCATGTTGGAACCCCCCCTTTTTTTTTTTTTTTTTTAGACAGATTCTCACTTCATTGCCCAGGCTAGAGTGAGTGCCATGGTGTCAGCCTAGCTCACAGCAACCTCAAACTCCTGGGCTCAAGCAATCCTGCTGCCTCAGCCTCCCAAGTAGCTGGGACTACAGGCATGTGCCACCATGCCCGGCTAATTTTTTCTATATATATTTTAGTTGGCCAATTAATTTCTTTCTATTTATAGTAGAGATGGGGTCTCGCTCTTGCTCAGGCTGGTCTCGAACTCCTGAGCTCAAATGATCCGCCCACCTCGGCCTCCCAGAGAGCTAGGATTACAGGCTTGTAAAATAAAACAACATTATTTCAAATGAATATCTGAACTCATAATAAAATTAGGGAAACTGCCATGGAAAAAATGAAGGGAGAGAACGGAAATCCACAGCAGTACATTGTTTGGATAATTTGCCCGTCTTAATAAGGAAGGTGTATGTATTTGAAAAGTTATGATTAGTGTTTACAGGAGGTGCTGAGCTAATAGAAAGTGGGGATTTAAAATTGAAAAACTTGGATAAAGCTGAGGACCTAAAACAGTTATACTATTAGTTAAATGGTGAAAGATATCTGTCCATCTACAGAATGAAATTAAAAGAAAGCTTGACTGGTTTAGACTGGTGATAATTAAAGAATTAATAAACATGGGCCTGTACTTTAATTGTTTTGATTTTGAAACATATACTACTTATGTTTTTTTAAAAATCCTTATGCTGAGTAATTAACACAAAATATAGTTGTGAGCTGGTAATATTATTGGGAAGCTAGCAGGAGAAAATATAAACTTTCAGAGGTACTGATACTCAACTTAATTGATACATGATTCCCCACTACATTAAGAAATAACTCTGCTCAAAACACCTACACTATCCAATTTTCCCAGCACCACTTATCGATTAAAGATCCTTTCCCCAGTGTATGTTTTTGTCTGCTTTGTCAAAGATTGGATGGCTATATGAGGATGGTTTTATATTTGGGTTCTCAGTTCTGTTCCATTGGTCTATGTCTCTGTTCTTGTGCCAATTCAATGCTGTTTTAGTTACGATAGCCTTGTAGGATAGCTTGAAGTTTGGTAAATTGATGCCTCCCAATTTGTTCTTTTTGTCAAATATTGCTTTTGCTCTACGGGGTCTTCTCTGGTTCCATATGAAGCATAGAATTACTCACTGGGTGCTGGCCAGGTGGGGAGTAAATTTGGTGGTGGGAGTAAGCCTGCAGCTAACGGAGACAGAGGACACTGTGTGAGGGAAGGAAATGCTTGTGGCCCTGGCTTGAGTGAGGCAGATGCATTTAATGTAAACAAAATGTTTGCATCCCCATAATATACTGAATTAAGAAAAAAAATATTTTTTCTAGATCTGCAAAAAATGATGTTGGTATTGTAATAGTGATTGTATTGAATCTATAGATCACTTTGGGTAGTATAGACATTTTTATACTTTTGATTCTGCTGATCCATGAGCACTGTATGGTTTTCCACTTGTTTACCTCCTCTATTTCCTTCCTCAGTGTTTTGTAGTTTTCCCTGTATATGTCTTTTACCTCCTTAGTTAAATATATTCCTAGGTACTTTATTTTCTTTGTTGCTATTGAAAATGGTATTGAGTCTTTGATTTGGTTCTAAGTTTGACTATTGTTGTCATATATGAATGCCACTGATGGCTACATGTAGAAGATTGAAATAGAATTCTCACCTTCAACTTCTCACAAAATGAACTTATGGTGGATAACAGACTTAAACCTAAGGCATGAAACCATACGAATTCTAGAAGACAATGTTGGAAAAACTCTTATAGACATTGGCCTAGCCAAAAATTTATGGAGAAGACCCCAAAGGCAATCATATCAACCACAAAAATAAATAAATTGGACCTCATCAAATTGAAAAGCTTCTGCACAGCCAAGGAGACTTTCATGAGAGCAAACTGACAATGTACAGAATGGGAGAAAATTTTTGCATGTTACACATCTGATAAAAGGCTGATCACTAGAATGTATATAGAACTCAGGAAAATCATCAAGGAAAAATCAAACAACCCTATCAAAAAGTGGGCAAAGGACATGAACAATAACTTTTCAAAAGAAGATAATGACCAAAAATCATAAGAAAAAATGCTTAACATATCTAATCAACAAGGAAATGCAAATCAAAACCACAATGAGATATCACTTATCTCCAGTGAGAATGACCTTTATCAAATAGTCCCAAAACAATAAATGTTGGCATGGAGGTGGAGAGACAGGAACATTTATACATACACTGCTGGTGGGACTGCAAACTAGTGCAACCTCCGTGGAAAGCAATATGGAGATATCTCAAAGAGATACAAGTAGAACTACCATTTGATACAGCAATCACATTACTGGGGATCTACCCATAAGAACAAAAGACATTTTATCAAAAAGACATCTGCACTAGAATGTTTAGAGCAGCACAATTAACAATTGCAAAGCTGTGGAAACAACCCAAGGGCCGATCAATAAATGAATGGGTTAATAAGATGTGGTATATGTTTATCATGGAGTTCTTCTCATCCACAAAAACAATGGTGATCTAGCACCTCTTGTGTAATCCTGGATAGAGCTGGAGCCCATTCTACTAAGTGAAGTACCAAAAGAATGGAAAATATAGCACCACATGTAATCACCATCAAATTTGTATTAACTGATCAACACTTAGGTGCATATATAGTAGCATTCATTGGGTTTTGAGCAGATGGGAGAGGGGAGAAGGTGATGGGTTTATTCATACCTAATGGGTGTGGTGTGCACTGTCTTGGGGATGGACACGCTTGATGCTCTGACTCATGTGGGGCAAAGGCAATATATGTAGCCTAAATATTTGTACCTCTGTAATGTGCTGATATACAATAATTAAAAAATGAAAATAATTAAATAAATAAAAAAAGGAGTCAGAAAAAAAATAGGAAGTCAATATCATTTACAATAGCTTAAAAGAAATGAAGTTCCTAAGAATATTCTTAACTAAGGAGGTGAAAGATCATTACAAAGAGAACTACAAAACACTGATGAAAGAAATAATATGTGACACAAACAAATGGAAAAATATCCCATGCTCATAGATTAGTAAAATAAACCTTGTTATAATTTCTATACTTCCCAAAGTAATTTACAGATTCAATGCAATCCTCATCAAAATACCAACATCATATTTCAGAGATCTAGAAAAAATATTTCCAAGATTTATTTGGAATTGAAAACAAGCATAGATAGCCAACACAATCTTAAGCAAAAAGAACAAATTTGGAGATATCGCATAATCTGACTTCAAATTAAACTTCAAGACTATACTAACCAAAACAGCACAGGACTGGCATAAAAGTAGAGACATAGAACAATGGAATAGAATGAAGGACCCAGAAAGAAAGCCATCTACCTACAACCAACCAACTGATCTTTGACTAAACAGACAACAACATACATTGGTGAAAGTAAGAGCTATTCAATAAATGGTGCTGGGAAAACTGGATAGCTATATGCAGAAAAATGAAACAAGACCTCTGTCTTTCACCATATACAAAAAATAATTCAAGATAGATAAAAGAATTAAATTTAAAGCATGAAACCATAAAAAAATAGGACAATCTCTTCTATCCATTGATCTAGGCAAATAATTTATGACTAGGTCCCAAAAGGCAAATAGTGAAACAATGAAAATAAATAAATGGGGCTTAAATAAATCAATATGCTCCTACACAACAAAGGAAATAATCAACAGAATAAATACAAAATTTACATAAAGGAAGAAAATATTCAGAAATTACATACCAAAAAAGAGTAATATCCATAATCTACAAAGAACTTAAAAATCAGCAAGAGAAAAATAAACAACCTCATTAAAGTGTGGGCAAAAGACATGAATAGAAGCTTTTTCATAAGAAGATAGACAAATGGCCAACATATATGGGAAAAAATGCTCAATATCACTGATTATCATTGAAATGCAAATTAAAACACAATGAGATACCACATTAACCCTGTCAGAATGTCCATTATTAAAAAGTTAATAAAACAATAGATGCTGGCATAGTTGCAGAGAATAAGTAATACTTATATTCTCTTATTGGGAATGCAA
Source organism: Mirza zaza (assembly GCA_008750895.1). Taxonomy (NCBI): domain Eukaryota; kingdom Metazoa; phylum Chordata; class Mammalia; order Primates; family Cheirogaleidae; genus Mirza; species Mirza zaza. Next base: position 51,281 of record VSMD01092109.1, on the reverse strand, counting down.
GTTAGTACAACCTCTATGGAAAACAGTATGGAGATTCCTCAAATAAATTAATGTAGGCTTATCATACTATCCAGCAATCTCACTACTTGGTACCATAGGAAAAGTACCATACTTCTTTTCCATAGGAAAATGAATGATAAACATATGAGTGCATATGTTTTTCTAATAAGATTACTTCTTTTAGAAAAACATATACACTCAAATGTTTATCATAGCACAATTCACAATTGCTAAGATATGGAATCAACCTAAGTGCCCATCAATTCATGAGTGGATAAAGAAAATGTGGTGTGTGTGTGTGTGTGTGTGTGTGTGTGTGTGTGTGTGTGTGTGTGTATGTGTGTGTATTACTACCCAGCCATAAAAAGGAATGTAATAATGTCTTTTACAGCAACTTTGATTTTGCTAGCTTGTTTCCATGCTAACTGTTTTCAGCAAAATCATAACCACTTAGGGCACTTTTTCTCTATCTCCTTCTTTATTGCTTCACCCACATCCTTACTCCAAATGCCCATCCTAGGTCATCTCTTCTTCTATTTTTATGCATTATCCTGGGACATTAACAATTTCTTCTAAGATTATTTTCCTTGAGTTTTTGGCAGCCCTCACTTTCTTTTAGGCTTTAATTTTTCCTTTTCAATTGTCTATTGTATGTTCCATATGAATGACTTATAGGGTCATCAGACCAATAGGTCCAGAGCATGTACCAAGTTTAACTCAGCTTTCCCCCAGTCCACTTCCTCTTTCTGTGTTCTCTATCCCAGTGATTGGCCATTACAGAAAATTATTTCATTATGTCTCACTAGGATATATGAAAAGCTTCCTAAACACCGCTTCCTCTGTTTATATTCCCTTCTTTAAAAGCTTCAAAGACTGCCAATTGTTAATATGGTAAAATTAAAAGTCCTTAGCCTGCTAGTTAAGACTCAAAAAAAATTTCATCCCAAATCCATAGCTTGTAACATTTATTATTTCTTGTGGTGCCACCAGTCTACCACTGTAATCTTATATTCTTTCCATCTTCCTCACACACTCAATAACCAAGCATGACTGATTTAGTCACTCTTCTCAATTAACCTCCTACATATTCTCCTCTCTGCTTTTGCAGAATTATTGGAATAATTGAGGTTCTTCTGATGTCCAACTCTGCATATCCAAAACCTTACCATTCTTCGAGGCCCAACTCAGATCCTAAACACCATTTGGTGTTCATGCTGACTCTATGGCTACAGATGTAGTTGAAAGGTGCTCTTGCTGCTGCTGCTTTGGTCCAAGGCAACCCCTAGTGGTTCAACCTCCACATACCACCCCTTGGTGAAGGTAATACCTCCAAAGCAGTGAAACACAAACTGAAATCTGAGGATAATTTTCCAATTTGTTTAGTAATGTAAATGATGTAATGAAAATATAAAGGCAAGTTAGGCAACATGTTGATTGAGAGATAACTTTTTTTTTCACACAATTAGTAATTTTTTTATTTTGAAAATTACCACTTTACAACATGCTTAGATCAAATTCACAAGCCAAAATATTAAGTGTATCCCACATTCAATCTTTTTTTTTTTATTTCGACATATTATGGGGGTCCAAATGTTAAGGTTTCAATAAATGCCCTTCTCCCCCTTCCCTCACAAGTCTGAGTTTCCAGCATGACCATCCCCCAGATGGTGCACATCTCAGTCATTATGTATGTATATACCCACCACCCTCCCCCCTCCCACCTGGCCAATACCCAATTACTGTAGTACCTATGTGTCCATTTAGGTGCTGCTCAGTTAATACCAGTTTGCTGGTGAGTATATGTGATGTTTGTTTTTCCATTCTTGGATACTTCACTTAGTAGTATGGGTTCCAGCTCTAACCAGGAAAATATAAGATAACTTTAAGATCATGATTTTCTAAAGGATTTGAACAAATTGTGACCTACTTGATATATACAGATTACTGTAGCCATGAGAATTATTTTCCTGGATAAGGCAACCTTTAAAAGAATTTTAAAATTTGTTTTGGATTGCAGTAATATGTATTGATTCCCTGAACTATGAGCTGCAGAATTATAATTAAGTTAAAGAAATAAGTGCGCCCATGCTTTGCCACCCGCTGTCTCCTCTAATCTATAAGTTTCATGAAGGATGGGGCTTTATCTGATGTGTTCACTTAGGTTAGTATCTGGTACATCATAGGAACTTACATATTTATTCAATGAATAAGACCTTCCCTCCCACAAAATTTCATTTACATTTCTCAGTATTAGAAAGAGAGTTCAGGGGGAGTGGAAAGAAGATGGCTGACCAGAGACATCAGTGGCCAGATCCTCTCAGAAAGAGGAAAGTTTTAGAGCTCATATGAAACAATAGCACAAGAGATAAAACAAAACAATAAGTTACTACCCAGAAGGATGGAAGGAACTGCATCCCATATATCAATTCTATCAATCTACATGAATGGTCTCAATGCCTCAATCAAGAGACTTGGGTAGGTTGAATGGATGAAAAAATACAATCCAAGTGTCTGCTGTCTCCAGGAAATACATAAAACCCACAGGAAATTATACAGACTCAATGTGAAGGGATGGATTAAAATATTCCATGCAAATGGAAACTAAAAGAAAGCACATATAGCCATTCTCATTTCAGATAAAATTGACTTTAAATCAACTATGGCAAAGAAAGACAAACATGGTTATTATATAATGATAAAGAGAGCAATGCAAAAAGAAGAAATAACAATCTTAACTATTTATGCACCTAACACAGGAGTGCCCAGATTCATAAAGCAAATTCTATTAAATCTAAGCAAAGAGATAAACAACAGCATTGTGATTGCCAAGGACTTCAACATTGAACTGATAGAATTGGACAGATAATCCAAGTAGAAAATAAATAAAGAAACACTGGCTTTAAGTGAGACTCTAGAACAAATGGTCCTAAAAGATATTTACTAAACATTTTATCCCCAAACTACTGAATATACATTCTTCTCATCAGCACATGGAATAATCTCCAAGATTGACCATATCTTAGGCCGCAAAACATTTCTCAACAAATTTAAAAAATAGAAATTATATCATGTATCTTCTCAGCCATACTGCAATACAACTAGAAATCGCCTCTGAGAAAAACAATCAATTCTACACAAAGCCATGGAAATTAAACAACCACCTGCTGACCACTTATTGGGTCAATAAGGAAATTAAGATGAAAATCAAAATATTCCTCATACTGAACAACAAAGGGAACACAAGCTTTCAAAATATATGAGATTAAGCAAAAACAGTCTCAAGGGGAAAATTCATACATTTAAATGTCTACATCGAAAAAGCAGAAAGATCAAAAATTAACAATCTCATAACACATTTCCAGGAACTAGAAAAGTAAGAGCAAACCAAATTAAAATCCAGCAGAAGAAAAGAAATAACTATGGTCAGAATAGAACTAAATGAAGTGGAAAAATATATATATATATACAAAGGTTGTTTGAAAAGATAAATGAAACAGATAGACTTCCTGTGAGATAAAGCAGGGATAGAAGAGAAAGGAAGCACATAAACTCAATCCCAAAGAAAAAATATTTTTTTTCCTGTAGTATCAGTTGTAATATTTTATCATCTTTAAATACTATGAAAATTTCTACACACTTAAACTTAAAAACTTAGAGGAAATGGACAAATACCTAAAAACACACAATCTCCTAAGTCTCAATCAGGAAGAAATAGAACTCCTTAACTGACCAACAATGAGCAGTAAGGAATGAAGCAGTAACAAGAAACGTCCACCAAAATAAATAAAATAAAATAAAATAAGACCTGATAGATTCATAGCCAAATTTTACCAGTCCTACAAAAAAGAGGTGCCCATACTGTAGAAATTATTAAAGAATATTGAGAAGCAGAAAATCCTCCCTAATTCATTTTACAAAGCCAGTATCACCATTATACCAAAGCCAGGAAAGGACACAACATAAAAAATAAAACTACATATCAATATCATCTATGAATATTGATGCAAAAATCCTCAATAAAATACTAGCAATCCAAATTGAATTGCACATCAAAAACTAATCTACCATGAAAAAGTGGGCTTCATCCCAGGGAAGCAAGGATAGTTCAACAAATGTAAATCAATAAATGTGATTTAACACATAAGCAAAAAAAAAGAAAAAAAAAAAAAAGAGATCATGTGGTCATCGCAATAGATGTGGAAAGGAATTTGAAAACATTCCCCACCTTTCCTTATGAAAACCTTCAACAACCTAGGCATAATATATATATATATATATATATATATATATATATATATATATCTCAAAATTATAAAAGCCATATAGGACAAACTCACAGCCAACATCATAATGAATGGAGAAAAGTTGAAAGCATTCCCACTAAGGATGGGAACAAAACAAGGGTGCCCACTGTCACCACTTCTATTCAACATAGTGGTAGAAGTCCTAGCCAGAGCAATCAGACAAGAGAAAGAAATAAAGGGCATCCAAATTGGGGAAGAGAAATTCAAACTATTGCTTTTTGATGGTGATACAATCTTATATCTAGAAAACTCCAAAGACCCCACCAAGAGATCCCTGGAATTGATAAATAAGTTCAGCAACATCACAGTTTACACAATCAACGTACATAAATCAGTATTAACATACACCAATAACAGTCAAGCTGAGAGTCAAATCAAAGTCTTAATATTGTTCACAATAGCTACAAAGAAAATAAAATACCTAGGAATATACTTAACCATGTAGGTGAAAGATCTCTACAAAGAGAACTGCAAAACACCGAGGAAAGAAATCACAGATGACAAAACAAATGGAAAAATATATCATGCTCATGAATTAGTAAAATCAACATTATGAAAGTGTCCTTACAACCAAAGTGATTTACATATTCAATGCAATCCCCATCAAAATACCAATGTTATATTTTGCAGGTCTAGAAAAAAATAATTGGAACCAGAAAACAGCCCAAATCCAAAGCAATCTTAAGCAAAAAGAAAAAATCTAGAGGAATGACATTACCAGACTTCAAACAATACTACAGGGCTATATTGACCAAAACAGTACCATTTTGGCACCAAAATAGAAACATATACCAAAGGAACAGAAAACATAGCCCATATATAAAAAGAATCACATACAGGCAACTGATCTTCAACATAGCAGACAACAATATACACTGGGTAAAATAAGTCCTATTCAATAAATGGTGCTGGGAAAATTAGATACTCACATGCCAAAGAATGAAACAAGATGCTTTTTTCCGACCACTCACAAAAGTTAATCCAAGATGGATAAAAGACCTAAATATAAGGCATGAAACCATTTGAATTCCAGAAGAAAACATAGGACAAACTCTTCTAGATATTGGCCTAGGCAGAAAATTTATGACTAAGATCTCCATGGCAATTACAGCAACAACAATATATAAATGAGACTTGATTAAATTCAAAAGCTTCTATACAGCTGAAGAAAAAATCAACAGAGCAAATAGACAACCTACAGAATGGAGAATATATTTGCAATGTACATAAAGGCCTAGTAACCAGAATCTATAAAGAACTCAAGCAAATCAGCAAGAAAAAAATGAACAAACTCATTAAAAGGTGGTCAAAAGACATGAACAGAATCTTGTCAATAAAAGACAAATGGCCAATAAACATATGAAAAAATTCTCAACCTCACTAATCATCAGGGAAATGAAAATTAAAGCCACAATGAGATATTACCTTACCCCAGTTAGAGTAACTTTTATTAAAAAGTCCAAAAAATGTAGATTCTGGTGTAGATGCAGAAAGAAAGGAATGCTTCTACACTGTTGATAGGACTGCAAATTAGTACAACCTCTATGGAAAACAGCATAGAAATTTCTCAAAGAACTAAAAGTAGACTTCCCATTTAATCTAGCAATCCCACTACTGGGTATCTACCCAAAGGAAAAGAAGTCACTTTATCAAAAGGACACCTGCACTTGAATGTTTATTGCAGCACAATTCACAATTGCAAAGATATGGAATCAACCCAAGTTCCCATTTATGCATGAGTAGACTAAAAATTGTGTTATATTTGCACCATGAAATGCTACTTATCCATGAATAAGGATAAATTAAGACCTTTTACAACAATTTGGATGGAACTGGAGACCATTATCCTAAGTGAATTATCTAAGAAATGGAAAAGCAATCACCGCATGCACTCTCTATTAAATTGGAACTAACTGATGAGCACGCATGTGCACAGAAGGAAGTAAAACTCAATTGAAATCAAGCAGTGGGGATGGAGGAGGAGGGACTGGGCAAAAACCTGCCTAGCAGGTGCAATTAACACTATCTGTGTTACAGGTACACTTATATCCCTAACTGGAGAATTATAAAAGCAATCCATGTAACCAAAAACATTTGTATTCCCGTAATATTTTGAAATGAAAAAGAAGGAGAATTAATTCTTGTGTTCTGTTGTATCATCTGGTTCTGTCTTGCTATGTGATTGAGGACAACTATTATCCCTCACCTGGGCCTCAGTTTCCTCATATGGGCCATGTAAGAATGCTTTCAACAATTACAACTCCTATGGTAAAAGTAAATATGACTTATGTTAAACCTCATACTTTTTAGTTCCTCACTTTTATTCCAATAGTGTAGGTCAAGTTTTCATCAGTGATTCTGGCAACTTTTGAATAAATATTATCACTGAATTGCAGGCTAATTGTCCACAATATGGTTTCTATAATAATGAAAATTCTAGATGCAAGAGAATACAGTGTCATTACAAAGCTAAATCATTCACTAAAAAAAAAATGACTATCTTGTGATGCCTGCAGAAGGTAATCAAATGAATCTAAATTTGCAATACTGCAGAAGTAATTGCTCATTATTTTCCATTAGTTTATTTAATTTTCTTTCATTCATATAAAAAACTATAGGAGAGAAATTTTATATGACTTCCCATCAATAATCAAGTATGAGTTTCTTATCCTGATATCAAGACATACCAAAATTTGTGTAATAGTTTCAATAATTACCTTTAATTGATCACGCAGGCACACACAAGCATTGGCTGCAGTGTGATAATCAGATAAAGCTACTTATTACTATGAGCTAAGATTAGGAATTTCAAAATAGTTTGAATTTTCACAGGGAGCCTGAAGTAGGTATTATTTATACCCTTTTCACAGATTAGAAAACATAATGATAAATGTATAACAATATGAACAAGGTCACAAGAAGTGTCTGAGGTAAAATTGAGAATCACCTATGTTCGACTCCAAAGCCTATATTCATTTCTGTAAGGCATGCTGCTCCAAGATTAAACCATTTAATGAAAAATCAGAGTTTATCTGATTATCCCATCAGCACTGGGACATATAACAGTCTAGCTTAGCCAACATATGTTGGCAGAGACCCATATCTTAGCTTACATGCACAAATTGGCTCTATGATGATCATCTCCAGAATATGCATAAGACAGAATCTTATGGTAGATTTCAAAGTTCAGTTTGTTGCCATCATACATTCTTCTTCCTGGTTGGCTGGTGTTAAGTTGCTTATGATTAAAAAATATCTAATAGGGGCACATTTGCAAACACTTATTTCTCCTGTAACTATTTACTGACATCTCATATTCATGAATATATCAACGCAGTATACCCCAGGTAGAAGTGTATTATTTGGTGATGTAGCCATGCGAACATAGGAGCTGAGATAAACCATTTAAGAAACAGGATAAAGTGGCTAAACTGAAGGACACATCAAGTGGCATTATAGACCTCTATTCCCAGGCGCTATCCTAGTCTTCTATATAAGGATACTGCTATTCTCTATTTTTTTTAACCCTCTTATCTCTACATTTCAGTTCACTACAGTGAATTCAATGATAGCAAAGCTAATTCTTCTCTGCAGTAGAATGAAGGGAAAGGCCTTGGATTACTTTTAAGTAGAAATTTTAGACCTGAGATATGTAAACTTTTAAGGAGTCCTTATATGGGTTTTATACAATGGAAAGAAACGTAAAATTTTTATGTGATCACAGTATATTTGTATTCAAAAGCATCCGAGGGAAAATGCCTTCTGCTTTCATGAGATTCTCAGTTGGATCATTGGATTTGCCCACCCCCAAATTGAAAAAGTCTAAAAGTGAACACACAACCAACACTACCTTGCCTTTTATTCTTTCTACTATCAACACCAATGAATGACAGGGAGATGGGTGGCCAAACAAGTATATGGCTGTCAATTTGGGTGGACGGAGGTATTAGTGGATTCTTTGTAGAAAATATTCCATTCAGAGTAGCTCCTATGTTTGAGACATCACATAGAAATGTGTAAGCAAATCCTAAGAAGTAATAAAGTGTTTGGGGTATAAACCTCAGGCACCTACTAAGTTTTGTAGGATACCAAATGAAAAATTAAGAAATCCTGGTTGTCAGAGTACTCTCACAAATAGCAGTCTATCAGCAGGGAAAAAATATCCCTAGGCGGAATAAAGCCTCTTTGAAGACTTAACTGTCTCCCCTGCATCACTGTTGTCTCATCCAAATATTTGAAGACTTCTTCTCTAAAATCTGCTGGAATTTTTTTAAACTTAACAAAACTTCAGTAATTGCAGAACGTTATACACTAAAGAGAAGAGAAAAAACAGAGGCCTTTTCATCCTGTAATTTTCTTTTGTCTTGGCAGTAACATTGATAATGCATCTTCATGTGATAAATAGGATGCATTGGGTGAGTGAGTATGCATGGCTTCCTATAATTGTAGTAATGGACCAGGAGAATAAAGTTCACCCCAGTATACTCGTTAATAGTACTGTGTATACTCAAACTCCTATCACAAAGATCTTAATACTTTTATATCTTATTGTTCTATTACTAGTTTCCACTTACCATACCATAAGTTTCGTGCAAATCCTAGTCTATCAAATACATCTTCACATTTATAATGCCACCTACCCTCTCATCTCTCTAGTTCAGAAGCTGGTTTTATGCAGCATATTATACTGCTGTATTTGCATAGAAGGCATACAGAATGTGGAATGTTCAATTTAAATTCATTAGCTTGTTTTTATTCATCTATGCACACGAATAATTTATAAAATTATATAAAATATAATTTATAAAATCTATTTAATAAGATATGTAGTAAATTCATTCATGATTATTTTAGGGAACTGTCACTGTATGAAAGAAAAAAACTATTTCACTATATTTTTTTTCCCATAATTTGGACCAAGTCTACAAGGTGAATGCAAAGAAGCAGGTGGGCTATGATTATGAAATATTTGCAACAATTTTCATTTCTGACTATAAAAGACTTCCTCGATCACTATAGATAATTTTAAAAAGTAGGCATTTGCACACTCAGACATGCATGCACACACACACCATACACATGCATATTTCTATATGAGTAAAACAATCCATATAACTTTCAATATTTTGGTAATGGACACCTGTGAATCCTCCTTCCAACTGAAAAGATAGAACCTTATAAATTTCAATTATCATGCAACTATCTATGTGTTCTACACCTAGGTCATCAAAATGCTTCCCTGTCTCCACAGTATCATCTCGCCTATCATTCACTTTTCTTTTTAATAGGGACCATTTTTTTCTCATTACTTGCAGATTCTGTATTTGTGAATTCACCTATTAGCTGATTTGCATATATTGAACCATCCTTGTATGCCTGAAATAAAACCCTCTTGATCTTGGTGTATTATCTTTTTGATGTGCTGTTGGATTCATTTTGCTAGTATTTTGTTTACGATTTTTGCATCCGTGTTCAATAGGGATATTAGTCTATGGTTTCATTTTTTTGTTATGTCCTTGTCTGGCTTTGATATCAAAGTAATACTGGTCTCATAGAGTGAGTAGGGAGAATTGTCTCCTTGATTTTTTGAAACAGTTTCAGGCAGATTGGTACCTGTTCTTCTTTGTATGCTTGGTAGAATTTGCCTGTGAATCCATCTGGTGCTGGACTTTTCTTTGAAAATGTTTTATTCCTGATTCCATCTTACTGCTTGTTATTGATCTGTTCCAGTTTTATTTTTCTTCCTGAGTCAATCTTGGGAGCTTTTGTCTTTTTAGAAATATATCCATTTACTCTAGTTTTTCTAGTTTGTGAGCATATATTTGTTCATAATAGTATCTGATGATCTTTTGTATTTCTGTGATATCGCATTTCTGAGTTCATTTCTGATTGTGTTTTATTTAGGTTTTCTCTTTTATTTTCTTGGTTTCTCTAGCTAGCAATTTATCAGTTTGATCTTTTTGAAGAACCAACTTTTCATTTTATTGATCCTTCAAATTATTTTCTGTCTCTATTTCATTTACTTCTACTCTGATTTCTTTTTCTTCTTTTTTTTTTTTTTTGTTGTGTTTCTAGATCCTTTAAGTATGATGTTTGGTTGATAATTACCTTTCTACTTTTCTGATGTAGGCATTTATTCTATAAATTTCCCTCTTAGCACTGCTTTTATTGTATCCCACAGGATTGGGTATGTTGTGCTTTTAATTTTCATTTTTATCAAAAAGTTTTTTAAATTTCCATCTTAATTTCTTCATTGACTCAATGATCATTCAGAACTATATTGTTTAATTTCCCTGTATTTATATAGTTTCCAAAGTTCCTCTGGATATTCATTTCTACTTTTATTCCACTGTGATCTGAGAAGATATTTGATATGATTTCAATATTTTGTCTGAGATTTTAGACTTGTTGTGGGGCCTAATAAATGGACTATCTTCGAGAATGTTTGATGTGCTAATGAAAAGAATGTATATTTTGAAGTTTTGGAATAGAGTGTTCTGGAAACGTGTGTTTGGTCCATTTGAAATAATGTCCAATTTAAGTTCAATGTTCTTTGCTTATTTTCCCTCTCAATGATTTGTCTAATGTTGAGAGTGAGGTGTTGGAGTCTCCCACTATTGTTCTATTGCTGTCTGTCTCTAGCTCTAGTAATATCTGTTGTATAAATATGGATGCCATGATGTTGGGTGCATATACATTTAGAATTGTTGTGTTTTCTTTCTGAATTTATCCCCTTAACTTTATATAATATCCTGATGTGTGTGTGTGTGTATATATATATATATATATATATATATATATATATATATTTACTACTTTTGATTTTAGGTCTGTTTTATTTGATATATCTATTCCTTCTGGTTTTTGGTTTCATTTTGTGTAGAATATCTTTTTCCACCCCTTTACTTTCAGTCTATATGTGTCTTTACTGCTAAGGTCAGTTTCTTGTAATCAATAAATACATGGGTCATGATTTTTTAACACACACACGCACACACACACATATATATATATGTGTGTGTGTATATATATATATATATATATATTCAGTAAATCTACATCTTTGAAGTGAAACATTTAATCCATTTACTTTCAAGGTTAATATTTTTCATCAAGTTGATACTAATTGATCAATACTTATGTGCATAATAGAAGTAACATTCACTGGGGATTGAGCAGTTGCAGGGGGAGGAGAGGATTGGTAAATTCACAGCTAATGGGTGCGGTATACATGTTCTGACAGGGGCATGCTTGTAGCTCTGTCTTTTGTGGTGTAAACACCATAGATAGAACTCAAATGTTTGTAGCCCTGTAAAAATTATGTAATAAAATTTAAAAAGGTTAATATTGATGTGTGAGGTTTTATTCCTGTCATATTGTTGTTTTCTAGTATTTTTAGAATTCTTTATTTCTGTTTTTCTTTCTTTTTTTTTATTTCAACATTGTATGGGGGTACAAATTTTAAGGTTGCATATAATGCCCTTGCCTCCCCTCCCCCCTCAAGTCTGCGCTTCAAGCATGACCATCACCTAGATGGTCAAACATTCAAGTGCAGGAGTCTTTATTGTAGATTGTCCTTTGTTCTTTTGGGTAGGTGCCCAGTAGTGGGATTGTTGTATCAAATGGTAGATCTACTTGTATCACTTTAAGGTATCTCCATATTGCTTTCCACAGCAGTTAAACTAGTTTGCAGTCCCACCAGCAGTGTAGAAGTGTTAGTATCTCTCTGCATCCAAGCCAACATTTATTGTTTTGGGACTTTTTCATAAAGGCCATTCTTACTGGAGATAAATGATATCTCATTGTGGTTTTGATTTGCATTTCCCTGATGATTAGAGATGTTGAGCATTGTTTCATATGTTTGTTAGCCATTATTCTGTCTTCTTTTGAGAAGTTTCTGTTCATGTCCTTTGACCACTTTTTGATGGGGTTGTTTGATTTTTTCCTGCTGATTTTCGTGAGTTCTAAGTAGATTCTAGTTATCAGTCCCTTATCAGATGTGTAGGATGCCAAAATTTTCTCCTATTCTGTAGGTTGTCTGTTTGCTCTCATGACTGTTTCTTTGGCTGTCTAGAAGCTTTTTAGTTTGATCATGTCCCATTTATTTATTTTTGTTGCTGCTGTGATTGCCTTTGGGGTCTTCTTCATAAATTATTTGCCTAGGCCAATGTCTAGGAGAGTGTTTCCAATGTTTTTCTCTACAATTCTAATAGTTTCATACCTTAGGTTTAAGTCTGTTACCCAGTGTGAGTTGATTTTTTGTGAGATGTGAAAGGTGGGGATCCTACTTCAGTGTTCTACATGTGGCTATCCAGTTTTCCCAGCACCATTTATTGAATAATGATTCTTTTCCCCAGTGAATGCTTTTGTCTGCTTTGTCAAATATACTTAACTAAGGAGGTAAAATACCTCTACAGGGAGAACTATGAAACACTGAGGGAAGGAAATAGCAGAGGACGTAAACAGATGGAAATCCATACCATGCTCGTGGGTTGGCAGACTCAACACTGTTAAAATTTCTATACTACTCAAACTCATCTACAGATTCAATGCAATTCCTATTGAAATCCCAACACCATTTTTCACAGATATAGAAAAAAATAATTTTACACTTCATTTGGAACCAGAGATGACCTTGTATATCAAAAGCGATTCTAGGCAATAAAAACAAAATGGGAGGTACCAGTATGCCAGATTGCAAACTATATAACAAAGCTGTAGTAATTAAATCAGTTTGGTATTGGCACAAAAATAGGAATATTGACCAGTGGAACAGAACTGAGAACTCTGATATTTCTTTTTTTCTTTCTATTTGTCTTTGTGGTCTGGTGGAAGTCTATAGTGTCGTCATTTGATTCTTTTCTTCGTCTTTTGATTGTTTTATAAGACCTGTGAGTTTTATGCTTTCATGTGTTTTCATGAGAGTGAACATCATCCTTTCTTTTTCAAGTATAGGACGCATGTGAGCATTTCTTGTAGGGCCAGTCTAGTGGTGACAAATTCCCTTAGCATTGGCTTGTCTGGGTAATAATTTATTTGTCCTTCATTTTTGATAACTAATCTTTCTGGATATAGAATTTTTCACTCTCAGTTTTTTTTTTTTCTTTCATGATTTTGAAAATCACATCCCATTTTCATATGGCCTTTAACATTCCTGCTATGTCCACTGTTAGTATGATTGGGTTTCTTTTACAGGTAACTAGATGGTTTTCTCTTGCTGATTTTAAAATTATTTTGTTCACTTCTAGACAGTCTGATTATAATGTACCACCCTAATGTTCTTTTTGCAATGTATTTTCTTTGGTATTGTTGGGCTTCCTGTATCTGGATGTCTAAGTCTATTGCTAAAATTGAAACTTTTTCATTAATTATTTTGTTAAATAGTTTTTATAACTTTTTGATCTTTCTTCCTCCTTAGGAATATCATTAATTCGTAAGTTTTGTCACTATATGTATTCCTAAGTGTCTCAAAGCTTTGTTTATTCTTCTTTCTTTTTGTATGTCTGTGTGACTGAATTATTTCTAAAGACCCGTGTTCAAATTCTGAGATTCTTTCTCATTATTTGTCTAGTTTATTGTTAAAACTTTTGAATGTATTTTATAATTCCTTCTACAAATGTTTAAGTTCCAGAATATTAATTTATTATTTTTTTATTTCGGCATATGATGGGGATACAGATTTTAAGGTTTCAATAAATGCCCTTTCCCCCCTCCACCCACAAGTCTGAGTCTCCAGCATGACCATCCCCCAGACATTGCACTATTTTTTATTAAGATATCTATCTCCTTGGCAAATTTTTCATTCTTATACTGTATTGATTTTCTGATTTGTTTGTACTGGTGTTTAGATTACTCTTGCATCACCTTGAGCATGTTTAAAAACAATATTTTGAATTCTTTACCTGGTATTTTCAGGTTTCTTTTTGGATTAGGATCTACTGCTGGAAAATTATTGTGTTGCATTGAGAGCATGATAATCCATTGCTTTTCAAGCTTGCTGTATGTTTACATTGATTTCTATGCATGTCAAGCAACATTCACTTCTTATTTTTGAATGTAATTTCATTGGGACAGGAGTTTTTTATTTTATTTATTTATTTATTTATTTTGGCATATTATGGGGGTACACATTTTAAGGTTTCAATAAATGCCCATTCCCCCCTCCCCCCACAAGTCTGAGTCTCCAGCATGACAATCCCCCAGATGGTGCACATCTCACTCATTATGTATGTATATACCCTCCCCCCTCCGCCCTCCCATGTGCTCAATGCCCTATTACTGTAGTACCTATGTGTCCACTTAGGTGCTGCTCAGTTAATACCAGTTTGCTGGTGAGTATATGTGGTGCTTGTTTTTCCATTCTTGGGAAACTTCACTTAGTAGTATGAGTTCCAGCTCTAACCAGGAAAATATAAGACGTGCTATATCACCATTTTTTCTTAGAGCCGAATAGTACTCCATGGTATACATATATCATATTTTATTAATCCACTCTTGATTTATGGGCACTTGGGCTGTTTCCACAGCCTTGAAATTATGAATTGTGCTGCTAAAAACATTCGAGTGCAGGTGTCTATTTTGTAGAGTGTCATTGGATCTTTTGGGTAGATGCCCAGCAATGGGATTTCTGGATCAAATGGTAGATTCACTTGTATTGCTTTAAGGTATCTCCATATTGCTTTCCACAGAGGTTGAACTAGTTAGCAGTCCCACCAGCAGTGTAGGAGTATTCCTCTCTCTCTGCATCCACACCAGCATTTATTGTTTGGAGACTTTTTGATAAAAGCCATTCTCACTGGAGTTAAGTGATATCTCATTGTGGTTTTGATTTGCATTTCCCTGATGATTAGATATGTTGAACATTTTTTCATATGTTTGTTGAACATTCTTCTGTCTTCTTTAGAAAAGTTTCTGTTCAAGTCCTTTCCCCAGTTTTTAATAGGGTTATTTGATTTTTTCTTGCTGATTTTCATGAGTTCTAAGTATATTCTAATTATCAGCCCCTTATCGGATGCGTAGGATGCAAAAATTTTCTCCCATTATGTAGGTTGTCTGTTTACTTTCATGACTATTTCTTTGGCTGTGCAGATGCTTTTTAGTTTGATCAGGTCCCATTTATTTATTTTTGTTGCTGCTGTGATTGCCTTTGGGGACTTCTTCATAAACTCTTTGCCTAGGCTGATGTCTAGGAGAGTGTTTCCAACATTTTCCTCTAGAATTCTAATAATTTCATACCTTAGGTTTAAGTCTGTTATCCAGCGTGAGTTGACTTTCGTGAGAGGTGAATGGTGTGGGTCCTGCTTTAGCCTTCTACAGGCGGCTATCCAGTTTTCCCAGTACCAAAAAAAAAAAACCTAAAGAAAAAAAACAACTGATCGACATGGGAAGAAATCAGTGAAGGAACTCAGGAAATATGAAGAACCAAATGGAAAACACACCCCCAAAGAGGAGCACAAGCCCCCTAGAAATGGACACCAACCAAAATCAGGCAACCAAAATGACAGAAGAGAAATTTTATATGTGGATCATAAGAATACTCACTGACCTGCAAGAACAACTCAATAACCTACAAAAAGAAACCACAAAAATCCTCTAGGACCTGGAACAAAAGTTCACTAAAGAAATAGACACAATGAAGAAAAGTTTAACCTAACTACTGGAAATGAAGAATCAATTCAGGAAACTACAAAATACAGTGGAAAATCTCAAGAACAGGGTAGATCAAACAGAAGAAAGAATCTCAGAGATTGAAGATAACACCCTCCAACTAAATAAAACAGTCACAGAGATAGAGCAGAGAAACAAGAGAAAAGAGCAAAGCCTACAAGAGATGTGGGATTATGTGAAGAAACCTAATGTGAGGGTCATAGGTTTACCAGAAGGGGAAGAAGACAACACTCAAGGGTTGGGCAAGCTATTTGAAGATATAATAGAGGAAAATTTCCCAGGAGTTTTTTCTTGAAGATGTTATTATGATGTTGGTTGGGTAAGGGCTATTTGGCTTTGTTCTGGGTGCTTTCAGTGTCAAAGGATCTGTATTATTTCCTTAACTATAGATAGTGCTAGTGGTAACCGTTGAATCATCTGTGTGTTAGGGTGCAGTTATTGGTGGAGGCTGTAGTGAAGTTATGGTGAGGACTAGAATGCCTTATCAGACATTTTTCAGGTTTCAGTAGTAGCAGTGTTGAGCTAAGCATGTCTACTCTTGTGCCCTGGGGCAGTATATACTGGCATCTATGTTGGCAACTGCAGGCGGTCTGATTCTTGGGCCTCTGTGTAGCTGTCTCAAATGTTAGTTGTAGTAGTGGTATACTGAGTGCATGAGAAGGCTCTCAACCTCCTGGGAAGCATGGATGGTGTGAGCAATGGAGGTAGCAGTGATCATGAGAAGCTCTTCTGGTCCCCAAGTGCTATGCTCTTGCATTAGCAGTTGTTGCAATGGGATGAGCAAGCTGACCTCTAGGCCAGTACATGGCACTTGCAGGTAAGAGTCAACTGCAGTGGTAGTGGTGGGATTTATGCCTGGCCTCTGATCACCAGGAGAAGTGTTCAGGTAGCCCAGGTGGTAGATTGGGTTGTGAAATTCTCAGGAGCCTGGATCATATGCTCTGTCTTGGGGTGCAGCGGTGTGAAGCTGTGTGGAGTTGAACAGGGCAAGCTTAATCTTGGGCCCCCAACAAACGGTACATGTGCCAGTCTTGAAAGGGGTGGTGGTCCTCAGGCCCCTGGTGAAATGCTTGTGTGAAGGGCTATCATTGCTATGTTGTGGTCTTAGCACAGGAAGGGAGGCATGGTCCCAGTGGCCTCTGCTTTGGCTGGTAGGAGTAGGCCTTGCTTCCTTCTCATGCCACACTCCCAGTGGGGCTGCCTCCCTACCCCAACAGTAGCAGCCAACCAAGCTATTAAGTTAGTCCTGGAAGTTTGTATCTAGTCTCTAACACAGTCCTGGGCCATAGTAGATGATGTCAGGCTTATTATCATGACTTTACAGTAACTATCCTCCTGCTCAGGTCCCCAGGGGTAAGGGAAATTCCAGTTCCAGTGCCAGAAACTGGAGCCCATGCCACACATGTTTCCCAGTTCTAGTTGCAGGAGCCCTACCTACATTTAAGCCCCAGTTTCCCCAGCTGAAGCCCCACCCCAAGTTTCTCTAATACCAAAAATCATGCTGGTACTAGTTTCCAAAATTGCGCACAGCTTGTTAAGAGCTGGGATTGCAAATGGTATCTAACTGTAGCTGCCTAGGCATGAAAGAGTACATGGGACATTCCCTGGAGAAGTTCCTTCTCATAGTCTCCCTGCCACTTCAAAATTTAGATTCAAAGCTTGGGAAGATAAAGGTGCTCTCCCATATCCTGTATTGTATGACGCCCAGTGAGAAAGTGGACTGAAGAAAGATATTGACTCACTCTCTACTGTATTGTGCATTCACTTCCAGTTTCTGGCCATCCAGGCTGCCTGTTTTCTGTCTCCTTTTAAGCATATGAAGTTTCTTTTCACTTTTATGTTGAACTTTCATGTACCCTCTTGGATGATATATTCCACATCTCCCTATATTAGTACTTCTAAGTAGATGAGGCATGCTGGAAAAGTGAGCATCTAGTTAGCATCTTGGGAAAAAAAGCTTTTCACAAAAACTGATAACAAGCTACTCTATACAAAATCTTGCTTACATGATTGGATAAAAAGGTGATAGATAGATAGATAGATAGATAGATAGATAGATAGATAGATCTGAGATTATGAGAAATCAATACTACACTATCATGTGGTCTTTTTTTCCCCTTCTTTTTCCTTTCTTTTTTTTTTAAATTTCAGAATATTACAGGGGTAAAAACTTTTTGGTTACATAATGTGATTTTGTACAGTTTGAGTCAAAGATATAAGTGTGCCCATCATCCAGATAGTGCGCATTGTACCCAATCCTCATCCTCCTTCGCACCTGCTTGATTTCCATTGAGTTTTACTTCCATACATGCACATAAGTATTGATAGATTAGTTCTAATTTAGTATTGAGTACATGTGGTGTTTACAAAAGAATCTATTTCCTCAACATTTGCAATTTTATGTACATAGCAATTTTTATAGTATTCAAAGATGATATTTTGTATTTCTGTGGTATCAGTTGTAATATCTCCTTTATTTTCATGTATGATTAAGCTTAATAGGGTCCTTTCTTTTCTATTTTTGGTTAATGTAGGGAAAGGCCAGTTCATTTTGTTTATCTTTTTCAAATAACCAACTTTTTCTTTCATTAACCTTCTGTATAATTCTTTTATTATCAATTTCATTTAATTATGCTCTGACCTTACTTATTTCTTTTCCTCTGCTTGGTTTGGGATTGTTTTTCTCTTCTTTTTCCAGTTCCTTAAGATGATTCATTAGATTATTGATTTGCGATCTTTCTGTCTTTTGGATGTAGGCATCTATGGCTATCAACTTTCCTCTTAGGATTGCTTCTGCAGTATCCCCCAGATTTTGGTAACTTGTCTCCCTTTTGTTATGTATTAAATAGTTTGAAGAATCTTTTTATTTGTATCTTAATTTACTCCTTGACCCCATAATTGTTCAGCAGTAGGTTGTTTAATCTTCATGACTTTGTGTAGAGTTGAGTGTTTCTGTTTAATTGATTTCTGATTTTATTCCAATGTTGTCTCAGAAGATACATGGTATTATCTCTATTTCTTATATTTTTTGAGACATGTTTTGTGTTCTAGAATGAGATCAATATTAGAATATATTATGTGAGCTGATTAGAATAATGTATATTCAGTAGTTTTGGGGTAGAGAATGTTCTGTAAATGCCTGTTAGGGTCATTTGGTCTAGAGCTATGTTTAAGTGCATTGTTTCTTTATTTTCTGTGTGGAGGATCTGTCCAATTCAGTCAGTGGGGTTTTGAAGTCTCCAGCTATTATGATGTTGCTGTTTATCATTTTGTTTAGATCAAGTAGGATTTGCTTTATAAATCTGAGTACTCTTGTGTTGGGTGTATAAACATGATTTTTATGTCTTCTTTTTGCATTGTTCCCTTAACCATTATATAATTACCATATTTTTCTTTACTTTTGCTGATTTTAATTCTATGTTATCTGAAATGAAAATGGCTATACCAGCTTTCTTGTGGTTTCCATTTGCATGGAATATTGTTTTTCATCCCTTCACCTTAAGTCTGAATGAGTCTTTGTGGGTTAGATGGATTTTCTTGAGATAGAAGGTACTTGCATTATTTTTTTATCCATTCAGCCACCCTATATCTCTTGAGTGGGGAGTTCAACCCATTCACATTTATTGAAATAATTGATAAGTGGGTAGATTTATGTTTATCCTGTCATGTGGAACTTTATTGCTTTGTTTTACCTTCTGAGCCACTGTGTTATCTAGGTTTTGGTCTTTAGCTTTTGGGTGATTTTATATTGGCGGATGTCTATTGTGTTAATTCATGTATGATGCAGATTTCAATACTTTCTAAAGCAAGCATGTCTAGTTATGACAAATTTCCTTCATGTTTTCTTGTTTTGGAAAGACTTAATTTCTCCTTTGAATGTGAAACTTAGTTTTGCAGGATACAAAATTCTAGGCTGGCAGTTGTTTTGTTTAAGGAGATTGAAGATGGGGCCCCACTCCATTCTGGTTTGTAAGGTTTCCACTGACAGGTCTCCTGTTATCCTGATGGGTTTTCCCTTGTAGGCCAGTTGTTGCTTACATCTAAATGCTTGTAGATTTTTCTCTTTCATTTTGACTTTGGCCAAGTTGATTACTATGTGTCTTGGAGATGTCTTATGTGTTATGAATCTTCTCAGAGTTCAATGATCATCTCATATCTTGATGTCTGGATCTCTGGTGATATTAGAGAAAGTTTCCTCAATAATTCACTCAAATAGATTTTCCATGCTTTTAGTGCTTTCTTCTTCTTTCTTAGGGATATCTATAATTCATATGCTTGTTCACTTTGCATAGTCCCACATATCTCTAAGTGATTGTTCTGCCTTTGTTGTTCTTTTCTCTGCCTCTTTAATGATTGGGTTAGGTCAAGAGCCCTGTCTTTAAGCTCTGACATTCTTTCTTCTACTTGATTTAATCTCTTGCTGAAATTTTCAGCACTGTTTTGAAAATTCCTGAATGACTTTCATTTTTTTAAGTTCTATTACATATTTCCTAATATCATCCAGTTCTTTAGTGATTTTTTTATTAATGTCATGAAATATTTTGGGGGTTTCTTTTGTTGTTTTTTAACTTTCTCCTCAATTCCATTCAACTTATTTGCCATCCATATTTTGAATTCAATTTCTCTCATTTTAACAATTTCCTTATAGTTGGAGGTCAGTGTTGCAACTACATTGTTATCCCATGGGAGTGTTGATCTGTTTTGTTTTTTCATATTGCCAGGGTTCTTTTGCTTTTCTGTTCTCATCTGACACCTCTTTTCTGAACTCAAGGCTAAGAGGTTTTCAGGGCTCCTGTTCCTTGCTGGAAATTCTCCTTCTTAGCTAGAGTAAGGGGAGTTCATTAGATGGCGCTCTTCTCCTGGATTCTGGAATTTTGATGCAGCAGAGGAGGGGCATGCACAGTAGAAACCTGTAATGCAGCTGCTCCAATTTTTTTTGTTTTCCTGTGATTATCTCTGCTCAAGCCTGTGCTGAATGCTGTTTGGGGTGGGTGATGGTTTTCAACAATAGTGATAAAATGTTCAAGTTGGGAGCTGGAAGAGACCCTTTTCACTGAGGCTGGTGTTGTGGGGATTGCTCTACCCAGGGTTTCCGCACAAAGGTAACTGCAACAGCTGGATGCAGTCATTGTGGGTTCTCAGGCATTCTGTGTTTGCTCAAACAAGGTTGCATTGTACTAGTGTCTTGGGGCTGGTGGGTCCCTGGTGAGGTGTTGTACTTTGGAGCAGTTATTCCAGCCCTGCTGCAGTGGTGGAGCCTCTGAGATGGGGTCTTAGGGTCCAGGTGCAGTGCTGGAGACTTGGGGATAGTGTCTTGGGCCTGGTGGAGATTTTAGAGGCACAGAAGTGGAGCCAGGCTCTGGCATGAGAGCCTCAGAGCCAGTACTGGGGAGGAGCTAGAAACAGTACTTCTGAGCAGGGCAAAGGAGCTAGAAGCAGGGCCATGTGGACAGTGAGGTGATCCAACCTGGAAAGCAGGCTCAGGGCCAACCTGGCAGGAGGTGATTGGGCCTGGATTCGGAAGCCTGGACCAAGCAAGTAGCAAGCTTTTTTGCAGGCTCAGGGGCTCCACAGATGCCAAGTCATGAAAGCAGATGTTGGATCTGGTGGCCCAGGGACCATGGAGCTCTCCACTCTCCACCTTGGACCTGCAGAATTGGTGACCCACTGCCTCTCATGTTGGAGCATGCTGTGCCCCAGTTAGTTCCCATGCTCAGTTCCACTTGCACTCTATGGGAGAAGCACTTCACTTCAAGTCACCAGGTACTGCTCAGGAAACCACAAGTCAATCTACTCCCTCCCCATCCTGGTACAGATTCTCACAGTGCACCTGAAAGCTCAGGATGGCTTTAACTGCTGCCTGATCCCCACCACGCCTGTTGTCTGGTGCAATGACTCTGCACAGACTCCAGCCAGGTCCATGGTCTGACCAAACAAAGGTAATGGGTGGTGTCTTGCAGTTCAGTTCTCACTGTGCCAGTATGCTTCTCTGGAAATTCACAATGCTGCTTCAGGGAGAAGCAATCTCTATGTAGGCAGCTGTCTGCCCCTTTCACTTCTTTCTTTGGGCGTGGCATCCTGACAGGCTGCTTCTAGTCTGCCTTTTTTTCCCCTTCATCTGACCCCTCTTTTTTTTCTTTTAATCCTTTGTTGTTTTGGTTGTTGAAGTTACTTTTCCTCTTGGGAAATAAGACTAAATTTCTAACTGTGGTGATAATTACAGCCCCGAATCATTTATGTCTTTTATCCAATATAATTATCTCTCCCCCTTCTCTCTATAACCTCTAAATGCTCATCTAGTGTTTATTCTAAGTCTATGTGTGCTGTATGCATATTTAAAAATTGAACATTTACTTTCTGATCGTCTTTGGAAGTGGATAAATCATAATTACACATTAGTTAAATCTTAAAAACCTGAATGCATATTACATAGTTCTGCAAATGATTGGTGATCTCTGTGATCACAGAGAGATTAAACTCACCCACTGCCTGATCATTTTCCTTTGGGAAACCCTCACTTTGATTTCAAGCTAATTTTGTCTCATAGGTGTTGCTATGTGAATGAAAAGGAATGTTTCCAATTCAAGAAGTTCACTGCATTTGGAATCATTAAACACTCAAGGCCTAGAATCAAGAAATATTTTTAATTCCTAGCTTTGTGTACACGGATATGCATTGGCTTTATAACTTGCCTTTGAATAGATTACAATCTGAAACCTATTTGCCTATAGGCCTAATTTTAAACCAGAGTCACCACAAAAAACAAAGAAAATTTCCATCAAATTTGAAGACTTTCAAGTTATTCTGCATTGTTTTATCCAAGTTTCCTGTTCCTTAAAGGTGACCATGTAGAACGATTTATGAGAATGTATGAGTGCTTGGTGACTAGTAGTTCTATTTTTCCTCTCTGCATGATATAGGAAAGAGGAGCAATTGAACTTGACCAATTTCCTGGCATGTGACAATAAAATACTCTATGTCAATATGTCAAAAGGCAGAATAAATCTTTCTGCTATAACAAATCCCCACTTTGATTAGTTTGATTTTGAAGGCATAGTACAATATCCAGACTCATCTTTTGTTTGTATAGAAGCTTCATTTTCTCATTAATAAGGCAATTCAACAGAGCCATTCTTGTATGTTACTAATAATTTTAATACAGAGCTCATAATTTTAACAATTTCTACCTTAGGAGGATCAATTTAATTGTACAGATATAGTTCCAATAAGATTCCTAATGGATAAATATGCAAATTGTACTCCACAGTCTAATTAGTAATTTGATTTCTCAGAAGTTATAAAGTTATTAAGGTTTTCTTTTGATAAGAATCTCAGTTTTTCTGACTACTATTTCTCTTGGTTGAAGCACAACAAAGCATTGAATTAAATTAATGATTATCCATGGTTTTCAATTTACCCTAGTTCTGTCAGTAAAGATAGCCCAGAAAATAATCTCTTTATGTTTCCATTACTTACCGCCTCTCTACCATCAACCCATTACAAAGCCATTTTTAAAAAGACAAGTTTGCTTAATTATATGACTTTTTATTTTTTTTTTATTTTTTTCCTTAGGATCTAAGACTTTATTAGAGGACATGAATACTGATTGTGATAGAAACAAACACAAATCCCTGTGACACAGAAATAGTGACTTCCACCATGTTAATATCCAATAACCACACTCCTCCATATGGTTATTTACTCAACAATGAATCCATGTAATTGTACTATCAACACATGTGTTTTCAAAAGGCACCCCAGGTATTTCTGGTGCATACACTTGAATAATAACTTTTGTTTAATGGACAAATCATTTTGGTGTTCACTGTTGGTAAAGTTAAGGTTCATTATATTATTCTGGAAGCATTTTTAACTTAGAGAATTGTCTGTCATGTGAAGGATTCATTTCCTCTATATCTGCAGTAGTTCCTGTACTAAGGGAATGCTTCATCCATAGGACTGGCAGTCAGGTGCCTAAGAGATATGATTTTACAATACACTTGGCCCTCTGTATCTGCGGGTTCCATCATCGAATTCAACTGCCTGCAGATTTAAAATATTTGAATAAAATACAATAAAAATAATAATACAACAATTAAAATAATACAAATAAAATCAATATAGTATAACTATCAATATAGCATTTAGATTGTATTAGATATTATACGTAATCTAGAGATGATTTAAAGTACATGGGAGAATATGTGTAGGTTATGTGTGAATACTACATCATTTTATATAAGGGACTTGAGCATCCAGGGATTTTGGTATCTGAGGAGGTGTGTGGACTGGAGGCAGGGTCCTGGAACCAGTCTCCATGGACACTGAGGGAGGACTGTACATTTATCTGTACTCCAAAAATATTAATTCTTTTTTTTTTTATTTTGGCATATTATGGGGGTACAGATTTTAAGGTTTCAATAAATGCCCTTCCCCCATCCCCCCACAAGTCTGAGTCTCCAGCATGACCATCCCCCAGATGGTGCACATCTCACTCATTATGTATGTATATACCCACCCCCCTCCCAGTTGAGACTACACACTTTTTCCTCTTTTGTTTGCTTTGAGGAATATATCACTAGATGAATAAATGAATAACAATATTAATAAGAAGGAAATATAGCAGAAGTATCAGATATACTATCTGGTTGAATTTATTTTTGTGTTTGCTTGGAACCAATCCATAATAGGAGAGGTAGTGAGAAATTGTAGGATTACCTGATGACTACATTTTACTTGAGATGTAATCAACTCTTAAAGCAATGAATTGAAAATATGTTCTAAGTTTGATTTGAAGAACCCTAATAGTATTTAACAGATGTAATTCTAGTTGGGGAGTACAGCTACTTGTATACTACTAATTAAGGAATATTCCTTCATCATGTGGGAAAGCCTTCCTCTCTGATGGCTTCAGAAGGGATACATGTAGAGAAGTGCTCACCAGGGTGACACATGAATAAATCAGCTCCCTGCCCAGGATTTGACAAAGGCTTCTTTATGAACCAGTATATGGCACTAAAATTATTATAAAAATAATAACAATAATAATGTTCCACATACATTGTTCTGGTTATGTGTAAAGACATTACTTTTCTATAAATATTGAAGATTTACTGGATGTTAAGTATCCTATTACAAATATTATGTATTAGATCTGTACATTAATACTATTATTCCACATTCATAATGAGGTCTTTAACTTTCACAATAATTTTCACCATTATTCCTCTCAGTTGGCCAAACACGACAGTTTGAAATGTATGCCAACTAGCCTTGGTCCATATGGATGCCTTTATGTGCCATGTCTGTAAGCAAGTCGGGATCATGCATGATATACCTCCAGGGTAACTGCAAGACAGTTAATGCTAAATATCATCTGACATCAAAGCAATGATTTCTTCTTGGTCAAGAGATAGTTAGCTGGTTTCTTTATTCCTTTCTAATTCAATGTGATACAGAGGAGGTTATTTCCAAGTGACAGACTTCTTAGCATAAAAAATATATACTAAAGGAAGCAAGAATCTATATGACAGGAGGGTTATTTTTTTCATTAGGATAGAAACAAGTGATTCTTGGCCTGAAGGTGAGTCACAGATGGACAGGGCTCAGATGGCACATGAGGATACAGAAGTGAATCAGATTCCCTAGTGAGAATTGAAAGTGCATCTTGGCAAAAGATAATCTGTCCCCTATATAGTGGGGTCATTACACATGACCCTTGCCCATCCTTCCATCTGTTTTTTATGTCAAATAGCATTAATTCAGCTTATAGTGGTCTGATTCTCGATCATCTGAAACATAACAAATGTCCCAGACATATACTGAAATGTGCATGCACATGGATGCATGTATAAATAATTATTTGAGAGTGGGTGGTGGATAATGCTCACATCAGTGAAAAGAAGAAATAGGTTATAGAAAAAGGCAAATAACTACAATAACAATATTCCAAGTCCAAGAATAAAAATAAAGCTCATTCTTTAGAAGTCTTTACCATTATCTTTGTTACTTTATTGTGAACATTGAACTCTTATCATTGAAAGAATGACCAGTCTTGGGGGAAAATGCCTGGGTAGGAAAGAGAAATTAAGAAGTTATTCAATGCTCACAAAAATATTGGCAGATGAATCACTACTTAAAGGAAGAATAGTTTACTTTTATGAAAGAGAAAAAGCACCTAGAACTTAACAGTGGTCATATTTCTGTTCTTCTAGATCGTCTGACAGTTGATATAAAGCCAAGAAATAATATCAAGGTCATGCTACCATTATTGCTCCAGGATTATTAAAAACTGGAAGGTGATTAATTAAAAATAATGTATTTGATTGAATTGTTTTCAGTCTCTGCTTATCTCTGTGCTTCATTTTTGGTTCAATTTAAAATGAAGTTCAAATCCATTGAGAATCTCATTAGACATAGGTTTCTCCCCAAAATATAAGTACCTACTTTATAATTGGCTTCATGTGCTGATTAACCTGAAGGGGAAAATGAGCTCAATGAGATTTTGTATGTTTTAATTAGTCATTTTGAAACTCTGAGACAGCCTAATAATTGCAAAAACTTATTAAGGTATCAATTAACTGACTATAGAAGATGGCTCTTCAATGGTATCTCAGTCATCCAAGTAAATTATTTCCCACCTAACACTCAGAGACTGAGTAAATAATGAGAAAATTTGGCTTATATAATGAATTATTACACAATATACCATGATTATACATGGGCTGATAGTCATCAGCATTTCTTGCCTTCCCACTATATGTAAAGCTCTGTGACATGTACTATGTGGAGATAGATGAAATAGAAAATAAACTCCCTCTTCTTCAAGCTTTCAGTCTTGTATAGTTTCATAACATATATTTAGGACAAAAATAGACTTTGTGATTAATATCAAGCAAAATATTAATAAACATGATAGATAGGGTCCACAGTGAGAAGGGAAATGCTGAGATATAAAAATAAAGAATGATCAAGGGTGGCTCAGCTTTCCTGAAAGGCTTTGGTAACTTTATAGGAACTAAATGCTAAATGGAGGATAATATAGTCCCATTGATACTTTTGAGCTAATAGAAAGGAACAGCATAAAGCTATACTGGCAGTCCTTCAAATGAAAATATGCTCACTGATGACATGGTCAACATCATATATAATGTGAACAGCTGTGGAAGATCAGAAGGAAAAAAGATGATGACAAACAACACAGGAATGCAACCAGCTATAGATCTTAATTAAAGCAACTCCACTTGGCTTTGGGACCTGACCAAATTAAAAAGCTTCTGCACAGCCAAAGAAACTCTCAAAAGAGCAAACAGACAACCTACAGAATGGGAGAAAATTTTCGCAAGCTACACATCCGATAAAGGGCTGATAACTAGAATCTATTTAGAACTCAGGAAAATCAGCAAGAAAAAAATCAAACAACCCTATCAAAAAATGGGCGAAGGGCATGAACAGAAACTTCTCAAAAGAAGACAGAATAATGGCCAACAAACGTATGAAAAAATGCTCAACATCTCTGATCATCAGGGAAATGCAAATAAAAACCACAATGAGATATCACTTAACTCCAGTGAGAATGGCCTTTATCAAAAAGTCCCCTAACAATAATTGTTGACATGGATGTGGAGAGAAAGGAACACTCCTACACTGCTGGTGGGACTGCAAACTAGTTCAACCTCTGTGGAAAGCAATATGGAGATACCTTAAAGCGATATAAGTAGATCTACCATGTGATCTAGCAATTCCACTACTGGGAATTTACCCAAAAGATCAAAAGTCACTTTATGAAAAAGACACTGCACTCGAATGTTTATAGCAGCACAATTCACAATTGCAAAGTTGTGGAAACAACCCAAGTGCCCATCAATTCATGAGTAGATTAATAAAATGTGGTATATGTATACCATCAAGTACTATTAAGCTTTAAGAAACAATGGTGATCTAGCACCTCTTGTATATTCCTGGATAGAGCTGGAACCCATTATACTAAGTGAAGTATCTCAAGAATGGAAAAACAAGCACCACATGTACTCACCAGTGAATTGGTATTAGCGGATCAACACCTCAGTGGACATATAGGGATAACATATATCGGTTGTTGGGCAGGTGGGAGGGGGGAGGAGGGGATGGGTATATACAAACACAATGAGTGAGATGTGCAACGTTTGGGGGATGGTCACTCTTGAGGCTCTGTCTCGAGGGGAGAGCGGGGGCATGGGCAATATATGTAACCTTAGCACTTGTACACCCATAATATGCTAAAATAAAAAAAATAAAAGAAAAAAATTATAAGAAGCTACACACAAAGAAAGAAAGAAAAAATTGCTTCTATAATAAGGTTTCCTTTTAAAAATAAAAACTTTACAAAAACTGTAACCTAACATTAGCCTAAGAGCGTAGACTTTTATCATAAAACATTATATCCTTAACAGCAATTTTATTGAGAAATATGCTGATTTTGTGCTAACTGACCACAGGTTATCACAAGCATAATGTTCTTCTGGAGTTGGTACTGTGTTAAATAAATGCATTTGGTCATTTTTGCTTGTTAGTGTCATACTCCTGAATGTAGAAAATTGAGAATAGATGTGATTACAAACTATTCAAATAGGTAGCTCTACAGAACTATTTTTAAGCATTCATATTTCAATCAATAGTGCAGAAGGGAAATATGGTAGAAATATTTTCTATTCTGACTATATTTGCATATTTGTGTCAGTTGATTGATTCAAACCATTAGACTACACTTATCAACGAAAACCATATGCTGCACAAATAAAGCATACAAAACCAGTTAAACATCAAAAGCGTATCATTTGCATAGTTAGAAAGGAACACTGACAGGGAAAATATTATTCAAGGAATATACTATGTAATAGGAGGAACTATCATATATTTTAAATATATATATATATAAAAGCATGATTACTCTTGAGATATTTGTCTATGTTGTACTAACATGGGGCAAAGAGTATAGAAAATGAGTGATGTGAGAAGAAAAATTCAGACAACTGTTTAAACAAGCTTGTGAAATGTGTTTTCCATAGGCAAATCAATGACAGAATGACCTTGTGACATTTTATTGGAATTTCTAATTTAAACTATTTTTAGCAGGACTATTCCTATTGACACTTAAGGACATAAACCTAACTAACAATTATTCACATACCATTTTACTTCTTAAAATAATGACCTAAAATAAACATATAAATCATTTTATTAATATAAATTTCTTTACTTTGGGGGAACAGGCTATTTTTTAAACATACAACTACTACATTTAGGTCATTTAGGCCATACCCCTACGTTCAGACAGATGAAGACTATGGTACACAGAATAATGGCCACCCAAAGATGTTTATTGTATGAATCTCCAGAACTTGTGAATGTTAACTTAAACAGTAAAAAGGAATTTGCAGATGTGATTAACATTAAGAATCTTGAGATAGGAACTTGCCTGGGGTTCCCAGTCCCCTGAGCCCTGCCGGTGAAGGGACAGAAGGTTGGGCGAGAGCCATCCTCCGGGGACTCTCCCCAGGGGTCTCCAGCGACCCACACCCCACCATCGTGAGGACATACAGATAGTTTTCACCCCTCCCAGGAACTTATCCACGGTTCCCAGCCACCTGAGCTCTGCCAGTGAAGTGACAGAAAGCAGGGTGAGAACTATCCTCTGCAGACTCCCCCCAGAGTTCCTCAGCAACCCAAGCCCTGCCTCTGCGGGGACGCACTGAGAGCTTTCACCCCTTGGCGAAACGTGTCTGCAGTTCCCAGCCCCTTGAATTCTCCCGGTGAAGGGACAGAAGGTGGGGTGAGAGCCATCCTCTGCGGACCCTCCACAAGGGTCTCTAACGTCACACACCCCACCGATGCGGGGACTCACAGATAGTTTTAGCCCTTCCGCAGAACTGGTCCATTGTCCCCAGCTGCCTGAGCTCTACTGGTAAAGGGACAGAAGGCGAAGTGAGAGCCATCCTCTGCAGACCCTCCCCAGGGGCATCCAGCGGCCCAAACCCCACTGCTGCAGGGACATACCAATAGTTTTCAATCCTCAGCGGATTGTGTCTGCGGACCCCAGCCGCTTGAGCTCTGCCAGTGAAGGGTCAGACCCGGGGGCGAGAGCCATCCTCTGCAGTCCCTCCCCAGGGATCTCCAGTGGTCAAAGCCCTGCCGCCAGGGATGGAGGCATGTGGATAATTTTCACCCCTCGGCGAAACTTGCCTGCGTACCCTAGCCACTTGACCTCTGCCAGTGAAGGGGCAGAAGGGGGGGGAAGAGCCATCCTCCGTGGACCCTTCCTGAAGGTCTCCAGCGGCCCCAGAACTACCACTGGAGTGCGGAAAGTTTTCACCCCCTCAGTGGAACTAGTCTACAGGCTCCAGCTGCTTGAGCTCTGCCGGGGAAGGGGCGCAAGAGAGGGCTAGCGCCATCCTCTGTGGATCCTTCCCAGGGGTCTACAGTGGCTAAAGCTCCATTGGTGACACACGGAAAAGGGATAGTCACCACCCCTCAGTGGAGACCCTCAGTGGCCCCTGGCAGCCCAAGCACCGCTGATCTTAGCTCATAATCCATTTCCTGCATCTCCGATCCTCAATAAAACATCCAGATGAGAAAGAACCAGTGTAAGTTTACAGGAAGCATGAAGGATCAGAGAGAAAAGTCACCTCCAAAGCAAAATACTCATTTTCCATCTTCTGACACCAACTTACATGACTTGAGTAAACTGACAGAGGAAGATTTCTGAATATGGATTGCTACAAAACTGATTTTAATTGAAGAGAAAATAGAATCACAGCATAGAGAAACCACAAGAACAGCACAAGAAATGAATGAAAGATTCTCCAAAGAAATTGAGACTATCAAGAAAAACCAAACAGAAATTCTGACAATGAAGGAAACATTCAAGGATCTTCATAATTCAGTGGAAAGCCTAAAGAACAGGATGGACCATGCAGAAGAAAGAATCTCAGAACTTGAAGATTATGCCTATGCTCTAAACAAATCAGAGGAAGAAAGGGAACACAGAAACAAGAAACAAGACCATAGTTTACAGGAAATGTGGGATTATGTTAGAAAACCAAATATCAGACTGATTGGGATTCCGGAAGGGGAAGACGAACATTCACAAGGGCTGGAAAACTTATTTCACGGAATACTGGAGGAAAATATGCTAAACATAGCCAGAAACATTGACATCCGAATACAAGAAGCACACAGAACTCAAGGGAGACTTAATGTGAAAAGGCAATCACCTCGCCACGTGGTTATTAGGCTGACCAAAGTAAACGTGAAACAAACAATTCTCCGAGCAGTGAGACAAAAGCAGCAAATGACCTATAAAGGTAAGCCTATCAGACTAACAGCAGACTTCTCATCTGAAACCTTACAAGCCAGGAGGGATTTGGTACCTATCCTTAATCTTCTAAAACAGAACAAAGCCGAACCTAGAATTCTTTATCCGGCAAAATTAAGTTTCATCTATGAGGGAGAAATAAAGTCCTTTTCAGACAAGCAATCACTGAAGGAATTTGCAAAGACCAGGCCATCCCTACAGGAAGTTCTTAGACCTGCATTTCTAACCGAGCAGGGCAGTAGACACTCCTCAAAGTGAAATCGTCAAAGAATTAAAGTTTAGAGCTCAAAATAAAGGATGGCCCAAGGAGTAAGACAAAGCAACAAGATTCCACCCAACAATATGAAGGGTAATCTTCCTCCAATGTCAATCCACTCAATAAATGTAAACGGCTTAAAATGCCCTCTGAAGAGACATAGACTGGCAGAGTGGATAAAATTGCACAAACCTACCATCTGTTGTCTACAGGAAATACATTTAACCCACAAAGATGCACGCCAGCTGAAGGTCAAGGGATGGAAAACTATCATCCACTCAAACGGATGTCAAAAGAAAGCTGGAGTAGCTACACTATTTGCAGATAATATAAGCTTTAAAATAGCAAAAGTCAAAAAGGATAAAGATGGCCATTATATAATGGTGAAAGGGAAGATCCAACAAGAAGATTTAACAATTCTTAATATCTACGCTCCCAATATAGGAGCACCCAATTTCTTAAAGCAAACCTTGTCTAATATAAACAACTTGTTACATAACACTACCATAGTAGTAGGGGACTTCAACACCCCATTGAATGATCTGCATAGATCCTCCAAACAGAAAATAAGCAAAGATATAATGGACCTGAATAAAGCCCTTGATCAAAAAGGTCTGACAGACCTTATAGAGCATTCCACCCAAACAAACATGAATTCACATTCTTTTCAGCAGCCTATGGATCCTACTCCAAAATTGATCACTTCCTAGGTCTCAAATCAGATCTCAAAAAATTCAAGAAAATAGAGATTGTACCTTGTATCTTCTCTGACCATAACAGTATAAAACTACAGTTCAATTCCTATAGAAACACTCAACCCCTCACAAAATCATGGAAAAAAAAACAATCTATTATTGAAAAATTACTGGGTAAAGGAAGAAATTCAGAGGGAAATCGAGAATTTCTTCGAACAAAATGATAACAGTGAGACCTCTTACCAAAACCTATGGGATAGAGCAAAAGCTTACCTGAGAGGAAAACTAATAGCAATTAACGCTCACATCCAAAAAACAGAAAGCTTAGATACTGACAAACTAATGAATAAGCTCAAGGAATTGGAAAAAGAAAAGCAAACAATTTCCAATCCTAATAGAAGAAAAGAAATAACAAAGATCAAACCAGAACTGAATGAAATGGAGAACAAGAGAACTATACTAAAAATCAACAAAACCAAAAGCTGGTTTTTTGAAAACATATACAAAATTGATGGCCCTCTTGCTAGATTGACAAGGACCCAAAGGGAAAGGACTGTAATAAACTCAATAAGAAATGAAAAGGGAGAGATCACAACAGATACCGAAGAAATACAAAACATTACGTTTGACTATTATAAAAATGTATATGCCCAAAAACTACAGAACGAAGATGAAATGGATAAATTCTTGGATTCATACAACCTCCCTAAGATCACGCAGGAGGCAACAGAATTCCTAAACAGACCAATCTCAAGCTCAGAAATTGAAACAGTAATTAAAAACCTGCCCAAACGAAATAGTCCTGGGCCAGATGGCTACACTTCAGAGTTCTACCCAACATACAAAGATGAACTCAAACCTATACTACAGAAACTATTCCACACCATTGAGAAGGATGGTATCCTTCCTAACTCATCCTACGAAGCCAATATCACCTTGATACCAAAGCCAGGAAAGGACACAACAAAAAAAGAAAAGTACAGACCAATATCCCTCATGAATACAGATGCAAAAATCCTAAATAACATTTTGGCGAATATGATTCAGCAGCACATCAAAAAAATAATTCACCATGACCAGGTGGGCTTTATTCCAGAGATGAAAGGCTGATTCAACATATGCAAGTCTATAAAT
Organism: Mirza zaza; assembly: GCA_008750895.1. Taxonomy (NCBI): domain Eukaryota; kingdom Metazoa; phylum Chordata; class Mammalia; order Primates; family Cheirogaleidae; genus Mirza; species Mirza zaza. Next base: position 17,873 of record VSMD01092109.1, on the reverse strand, counting down.
GCAATTCACTTTATAAATAAAATCAAGAACAAAGACCATATGATTGTGTCCATAGATGTAGAAAAGGCATTTGACAAGGCCAACACACCTTTATGATAAGACTCTTAACAAAATAGGCATAGATGGCTCATAACTTAAACTTATCAAACCCATCTATGACAAACCCACTGCTAATATCATTCTAAATGGAGAAAAATTGAAATCTTTCCCCCTTCAATCCGGAACTAGACAGGGGTGTCCACTATCTCCTCTCCTATTTAAAATATTGCTCGAAGTCCTGGCGATAGCAATTAGACAGGAGAAGGGTATTAAGGGCATTCAAGTGGGGGCAGATGAAATCAAACTCTCGCTCTTTGCCGATGATATGATATTATACCTAGAAAACCCCATGGACTCTTCCAAGAGACTCCTAGACTTGATAACCGAATTTGGTAAAGTTTCAGGTTATAAAATCAATATACAGAAATCAGAAACATTCATATATGCCAAGAACCATCAAGCAGAAACTCAAATCAAACATGCAATACCCTTTACTATAGCCCCAAAGAAAATTAAATATCTAGGGGTATTCTTAACAAAAGCTATAAAAGATTTATTCAAGGAGAACTATGAAACCCTAAAAAAAGAAAATGCAGAAGATTTAAACAGATGGAAAAATCTACCTTGTTCATGGATTGGTAGCATCAATATAGTTAAAATGTCAATATTACCTAAAGTGATCTACAGAATCAATGCAATCCCCATCAAAATACCATCAGCATTCTTTACAGATCTAGAAAAAATAATTCTTCACTTTGTATGGAACCAGAAAAAACCTCGTATAGCCAAAATAATCTTAAATAAAAAGAACAAACTGGGAGGCATCAGTCTTGCTGACTTCAAGCTGTACTATAAAGCAATAATAGTTAAATCAGCCTTGTACTGGCTCAAGAACAGAAGCATAGATATCTGGAATAGATATGAGATACCAGAGATGAAACCATCAGTATACGGCAATCTTATCTTTGATAAATCTGACAAAAATATAAATTGGGGAAAAGAATCTCTCTTCAATAAATGGTGCTGGGAAAACTGGTTAGCTACATGCAGAAGATTGAAACAAGATCCATATCTCTCGCCTCTTACAAAAATTCACTGAAGATGGATAACAGACTGAAACCTAAGACATGAAACCTTAAGAATCCCAGAAGAAGACGTTGGGAAAACTCTATAGGACATTGGCCTAGGCAAATAATTTATGAGGAAGACCCCCAAGGCAATCACTGCAGCATCAAAAATAAACAATTGGGATCTGATCAAATTAAAAAGTTTCTGCACAGCCAAGGAAACCATCAATAGAGCAAATAGACAACCCACAGAGTGGGAGAAAATATTTGCTCTCTACACCTCTGATAAAGACCTAATAACAAGAATCTATCTAGAACTTAAAAAAAAATTAACAAGAAAAAATCAAACAATCCCATCAAGAAATGGGTGACGGAAATGAAAAGAAACTTATCCAAATAAGACAGTATAATGGCATTCAAACATATAAAGAAATGCTCAACTTCTCTAATTATTAGAGAAATGCAAATCAAAACCACAATGAGATACCACCTAACCCCAGTAAGAATGGCCTATATCAAGAGAACCCAAAACAACAAATGCTGGCGAGGATGCGGAGAGACAGGAACACTCCTACACTGCTGGTGGGACTGCAAATTAGTGCAGCCTTTATGGAAAACAATTTGGAAATATCTCAAACAGCTAAAAATAGAAATACCATTTGACCCTGCAATAGCATTGTTAGCCATCTACCCAAAAGAGCATAAGACATTCTATTATAAAGACATCTGCACCCGAATATTTATAGCAGCACAATTCACTATTGCACGGTCATGGAAACAACTCAAGTGCCCATCAATTCATGAGTGGATAACTAAAATGTGGTATATGCTCACAATGGAATATTACTCAATCCTAAGAAATGACAGTGAGCTAGCACCATTTATTATATCCTGGATTAAGCTTAAGCCCGTTATCCAAAGTGAGGCGACACAAGACATGGAAAATGGGCTCCACATCTACTCGCCATCAGATTGGTACTGACTGATTTAAACTTTGGTTTTCAAATGGTGGCAATGCTCTCCAGAGTTTCGGTGTGTGTGGGGGGACCCAACCTTAGGGATGGGATGAGCATTATGGAGGGGGAGGGCATACCTCTAACCCTTCTTAGGGAGAGGTAAAGTCATACAATGTAACCAAAATGCTAAAAAAAAAAAAAAATCAAAAAACTTTTTAACAGTTGTTGGGCAGGCAGGTGTGGGGAGGAGGAAAGGGGTGTATGCTTCCATAACGTGTATGATGCACACCACCAGGGGATTGGTCATATCGGGGGGAGGGAGGGGGAAGGGGCAATATTTGAAACCCTAACAATATTTGTCTTCCATAATATGATGAAATAAAAGGAAAAAGAAAAAAAAAAGAGTCTTGAGATAGGGAGAATAGCCTGTATTATCTCAGTGGGCCCAATGTAATCACAATGGTCTTAATAAAACAGAGGCAGGAGGCACAAGGTCAGAGTAAGAGATGGGATGATGAAAGCAGAGAGGTGTGTATATGTGAGTGAAGAAGTGAGGACAGAAGGGAGAAGGAGAAGAGGAGGAGAAGGAGGACAGAAAGAGAGAAGAGAACGAGAGGAGGAGTAAAAGAAAGAAGAAAAGAAGGAGAGAAGAGAAGGAGAAGGAGAAGAAGAGGGATAGAGAAATGGAGAGGAAAGAGAGGAGATAGAGAATGATTTGAAGATATGCTACTGGCTTTGAATATAGAAGAGGCCAGGAGACAAGAAATATGGGTACCCTGTAACAGCTGGAAAAGACAAGGAAATAGATTCTCTCTTAGAGCCTCTAGAAGGAACACAGACCTACTGATCCATTTTAGATTTCTTACCTCCTTAACTACAAGATAATACATTTGTGTTATTTTAAGCCACTAAGTTTGTGTCAATATGAATGAATCCAGAGATTCTGCCCATGAAAGTGCTAAGTTACCGCTTAAAACTTGTGTTGCTTCCTTAAATTGTGCCCTTTTAATAGACATGTAATCAGGGAGAGACTTGGTCACTTTACAACACTTTTACATTCGCTCTTCCAATACATCCATATGTCCTCTTGTTCTACTGAGATAGTCACTCATTATAGTTTTCAAATGATTCTTCTTGGTCTGTAATGGTAATGTATGCATCAATATACTGGACATCAAAAATACTACATAAGCCATTTCAAATATTCTAAAATTTTGTTTTGCTTACTTCATGTTATATGCCAGATTATTTTGCTCCCATTGGTTTAAGTTATGTTTGCCAGAATATATGTGTATGACCAGATTTGTAAATTTCAATGTATTCTAGCTTTGAGTAGAGTTATATTTGAAGTTAAATTAATTCTTTAAATGTGGTTCCTCAATGCCAATGATACTTGTTTAACCAGTATTCTCCAGATTCCAGAGTCTTGAAAATGCAGAACTCAATAAATATTGGTTATAAATAATCAGTGAGATAATCCTGGAACTCAAACTGAAGAAATTTAAAATCAAGGTTAACATCTTCAGAATTAACTGGTTATCAAAATGTGGATAAAATATAAATAATAAATAAAAAATCCAACACTCATCATTTTATTATTAATTATAGTACTGTACTAATGGATAAATTTTTCTCTTATTCTCCCTAAATAAATTTTAAATTATATAATTTTATTTAATCTATATAAATTTTAATCCTTCAATATACTACTTTTATAAATGATGCAAACTGTTTTTCTTGCTGGATTTAGACTTAGGGATTAAGTTATCTTCTTGTAGAATTATGGGAAGCCTGGTGCCTCATAAAGAAGTAAGTCAGTGAGTACCTTTATCACTGAGATGGGTGAAGCAAAGGCTGGACCAATGAAACAACCACTTTGAGAAAGAGACTTCTGAATTAGAAGAGAGACTGAATTAGAGATGGCCTCTATGGTCCCTTCCACCTTGGAGAACCTATGGTTCTACTCTAGATCTTGAAGCTGTCCATCCATTCACCTAGACCATACCATAGTGAGTTTCAATGGTTCAGCTCTTTTTGTCATGGTTTAACTATTTCTGTACCATCTTATCAGTATGTTTCTGTAGACAGCCTTTCAGGAGAAAATTCTCATCATCATTAATATATTCAACTCAGAAGAGATTCCCTTCAATTTTCTCTTTAACTTTTGCAAGATATTTTCCTAATTATGAAATTACATCAGGCACCAACAACAGAATATTTTCCCAGGCAGAATGAAGAAAAAGTATGATGGATCATTATTTTACAGTGGGAGCTCAAACTTAGCATTACAAAAAGCTACAGAATATGTAAATTGGGCTGTCATTTCCCTCTGGCCTCTGTCCTTTCCCACAAGTACATTCCTCAGAGAACATGTCATTCCACAGAAAATACCTCATTCTACAATCACTAAATCATAGAAAGCTAATGCACATTATCTTTGGTCAAAATAATACAGTATGTCTCTCTCTTTTGAGATGAAAATTCTTGGTACAAAAATTATTCATGAAGAAGGTGTAGTCTGAATTCAAGGAAAAGATTATGTTATTCGAAGAATCCTCATTTGTGTTCAAGTACAGGGGATAGTTCAGAAAGAGGTTCTGAGCAAAGATTGTCCATGTATAAACCCCAAATGTTTCTATATGTCTTGGAACATTTACAATCTTTATATAATTTATGTTTCTTCAGCATACAACTGTCAAACTTGTTTGAATAAATGTCAAAAATCAATGTAATTATTTCTCAATTAATTACATTGATATAGCAAAAACCTGGCTGTTAGAATCCTGCAATTTCCCTCCTCACCGAAGTTTTACATGCTTCTGCTCATGAAAGGTTAAACTTCTCATTGGAAAGCAAGTAAAATTAATTGAAAAAAATCACAAAACTAAAATATTTTTAGGATTATTTGAGCACTGACACAGTAGTAACTAAAGTCTCTTCTAACTCCAACCACCTATGTGTGTGGAGAAGCTGCAATTTAAATGTTTGACTTATTCTTATATGTTACATTATTTATAGTATGTCATATATTATATTATTAATATATTAATTATTATATTTATCAGATTACCCAGGAACTCTGTTCTTTTACATTGTTAGTGCAGCTTTATTTATCATTTCCTTACTGACACAAACTTACATATGTAAGCACATGCTAATATTACACTTACTTAGATTTTAATGAGACTTTTTCCTTTACAAATTTAGTTTAAAAAGTCACTCTGAGATAAAAAAAAGAAATGAGGTATCTATAGGGTTCTTAATTTAATAGCCATATCAATAGCAGGCTAAGGAGGGTCTGAGGATCCATATTCTTTGTGTCAATACTGTAAATAGGCAGAAGTGGAAGCTAGCAGGGTTGGCCAAGTAGGATTAGAGAAAGCCATGGTTAGAGAAAAATACTGACTTCCCAATCTTTAACAAAGTAGAAGTCTCTCTCTTTATGAGCAGTCTTTATCTGGCGAGGGGAGAGAAAATATATTCTGAGAAAAAAATATGTATATTCCTATGTAATTAGGCACAGAATTGGAAACTGAGGCTCAGTGAGGTTAAGTGATTTATAGATCACAAAGCTAGTGAGTAGCAGAGTAGCAGAACTAGATTTGAAAGTAAGAGTTTTCAATCGAAAACCTTATTTACTACCCAAAACAACATACCTGTATAGGGCCAGTTTTAGCTTTTAGGAACTGAGTTTCTAATTTACATATAGCAAAATTCACTTTTTGGTTCATCAGTTTTGACAAGTGCATAGTGTGATGTAACCAAAACTACGATCAACATAGAGAACAGTTCCATCACCAAACCCCCTCCCAATTTCCTCATGCTGCTCATTTGGAGAGAAACATTTTCCATATCTTAATACTGACAAAGAGGAAGGAAGGAGAAGAGGGAGGGAGGTAGAAAGAAGGGTGGTTGATTCTTCTCCACTCCCAAATTCTCAAGTGAACCTTTTTCTTGGTCCTCAGGCCATAAAGAGTAAATGTCTATAGGAGTTTTATGTGGCTTTTTGCAACTTGTATCAAAGCCGAAAGATAAAGGAGAAAAATAAGAAACAAAGAAACAGGGAAGGCATCACTGCACTTGTCCTTTTCATTTTGATTTCTCTCTCCAAAAAGCCTGTAATTATTGAATTTTCAAAGTCCTCAGGTAGTGTGTGTATATATATATATATATATATATATATATATATATATATATATATATATTCAATGCATACTTAGTAGTAATGAATGGGAGAGAGGGAGAAGCTGTAGTGGGCTTACTTCAATTTTACCAACACAAAAAGTCCAGTTTCAATTTAGGAAGGGAACATAGATGCCTTCTTGGAATAGTTGAACTCCGAAAGTAAAAAGGTTCTACAATTATTTAGCCTAGAATAGCACCAAATGCTCTTCAAATGACACTTAAAGAGCCGTACACTAATTATGCCCTCAGCAATAACAAGAATATATGCTTTCATGACTGTTTCTTTGTCTGTGCAGAAGCTTTTCAGTTTGATCATGTCCCATTTATTTATTTTTGTTGCTGCTTTGATTGCCTTCGGGGACTTCTTCATAAAATCTTTGCCTGGGCCGATGTCTAGGAGAGTGTTTCCAATATTTTCCTCTATAATTCTAATAGTTTCATATCTTAGGTTTAAGTCTGTTATCCAGAGTGAGTTGATTTTAGTGAGAGGTGAAAGGTGTGGGTCCTGCTTTAGCCTTCTGCAGGTGGCTATCCAGTTTTCCCAGCACCATTTATTGAAAAGGGATTCTTTTCCCCAGCATATGTTTTTGTCTGCTTTGTCAAAGATTAGATGGCTGTATGAGGATGCTTTTATATCAGGATTCTCAGATCTGTTCCACTGGTCAATATTCCTATTTTTGTGCCAATACCAGATTGTTTTAATTACTACAGCTTTGTAGTATAGTTTGATATCTGGCAAATTAATACCTCCCATTTTGTTTTTGTTGCCCAGAAAGTAAACAGACAACCTACAGAATGGGAGAAAATTTTTGCATCTTAGGCATCCGATAAGGGGCTGATAACTAGAATATACTTAGAACTCACGAAAATCAGCAAGAAAAAATCAAATAACCCTATTAAAAAGTGAGCAAAGGACTTGAATAGAAACTTTTCTAAAGAAGACAGAAGAATGGCCAACAAACATATGAAAAAATGCTCAACATCTCTAATCATCAGGGAAATGCAAATTAAAACCACAATGAGATATCACTTAACTCCAGTGAGAATGGCCTTTATCAAAAAGTCTCCAAACAATAAATGCTGGCGTGGATGCGGAGAGAGAGGAACACTCCTACACTGCTGGTGGGACTACAAACTAGTTCAACCTCTGTGGAAAGCAATATGGAGATACCTTAAAGCGATACAAGAGAATCTACCATTTGATCCAGCAATCCCATTACTGGGCACCTACCCAAAAGATCCAATGACACTCTACAAAAAAGACACTTGCACTCGAATGTTTATAGCAGCACAATTAATAATTGCAAGGCTGTGGAAACAGACCAAGTGCCCATCAATGCAAGAATGGATTAATAAAATGTGGTCTATGTATACCATGGAGTACTATTCAGCTCTAAGAAAAAACAGTGATATAGCACATCTTATATTTTCCTGGTTAGAGCTGGAACCCATACTACTAAGTGAAGTATCCCAAGGATGGAAAAACAAGCACCACATATACTCACCAGCAAACTGGTATTAACTGAGCAGCACCTAAGTGGACACATAGGTACTACAGTAATATGGTATTGGGCAGGGGACAGGGGGGCAGGTATATACATACATAATGAGTGAGATGTGCACCATCTGGGGGATGGTCACGCTGGAAACTCAGACTTGTGGGGGGAGAGGGGGAAAGAGCATTTATTGAAACATTCAATTCTGTACCTCCATAATATGCCGAAATAATAAAAAAAAGTGAATATACGCTTGACCAGATTGACCTTTATCTCACAGCTGAATTCTAACAAGAAATATAACGTTAAGATTAGGTTTGAGATGTCTGGCCAGTAATGAATGATATTTTGGATTCGTCATTTGTTCTGAGGTAAGAACTTCAATAAATAAAAGATTAGGTCTCTGCCATGTGTATGAAATGCAGGATATCTTCAGGGTGCCTAAGCACCCTGTTGTTTTATACTGAACTCAAAAGTTTTGGTATACTCAATTATTTCTGCAGATTAATTTGATATCTGTATATCCATACAAAGATTATTGTATCAGAAAGAAAATTGTGCTTCAGAGGATATGATTGCCCTCTAGTGGGGTCACCCAAACTGCAGACCACACTTCCCAAGGTCTCCAGGAAGCTCTGAGGAAGAACTTGGCCACATCAACTACATACAGTAAAGATCAAGGACTCTTTGTGCTCATTGTAAGGATGCAGAATTATATTTTTAATGTATTTTATTTAACACGATATATCAAAATATAGCCATTTCTACATGTAGCTTATACCGTTATAAATAAGATATTTTATTTTTATACTACATCTTAAAAAATCCAGTATTCATGTTAATTTTGACTAGACACATATCGAGTGTTTAATCACTAACAACATGCGGCTAGTTGCTGCCATATTGGACAGCATGGCTTTAATCAGTTTTAGCCATTAATTTTTAAAAATTTTCTTGCATATAATCATTACACTGAAATATTTTCTTAGATTGTGAAAATGTTCTAGTTGGTTTTCTGTTTATATTGGCAATAATTAATCTATAAATTATAACAATTTTCACTCTAAATACATAACAATTTATTATCTTGTTCTAATCTATTGCATTGGATAGAACCTACAGAAAATTTTGTTTTTACTGTGGTATGAACACTTAACATGCAATCTTACCCTCTTAACAAGTTTTTAAGAGCACAATGCAGTTTTGTCAAACTATAGGCACAGTGTTGTAAAGCAGATCTCTGAAACTTACTCATCTTGCATAACTGAAACTTGATACCCATTGAACAGCCAGGCTCTGGCAGCAACCATTCTACTCTCTGCTTCTGTGAGTTTGACTATTTTAGATACTTAATTTAAGTGGAATTTTAGACTGGCTTATTTCCCTTAGTATAGGGTCCTCAAGGTTCATCAATATTGTCACCTATGGGAGCTTTTTTTTTTTTTTTTTTCTCTCTCTCTCTTAAGGCTAAATAATATTTAGCTGAGAAAGTTGAATCTGAAATAAGAAGTATAGATCATTGGAAATGGAAAGTATGTGGATACATATGAAAGGCTACTGTTACTTCCCTTAATGTCTTTGAAAGACTAATTTAAGGCAAGGATTATAAATTTATACTGTGATGTTAATTAAATATGTACATATATATGACAACTATAGCACAAAGGACAAGAAGGGGACATTAAATGGAATTATACAACTGCAATATTCAGGCATTTTATGTGAAATAATCTAACATTATCATTAAGTAGACCATCATGAAGTAAAGATGTTTACTGTAATTCTGAGAAAATACTAAAACATAATAGAGCTATTGCTAATAAGCCAAGAAAGAAATTTAAAAATACCATAAAAGATCAACAGAAAAACAAACAAAAACAGATGAGACAAATAGAAAGCAAATAGCAAGCTGGTAGATCTTACAGGAAATATAAATAGACTAAACTCTTCATGTCAAAGACTGACATTGTTAGAATATTTACAAAAAATAAATCCAACTATATATTGTCTAAAAGAGGCATGTGGAGAGACAGATCAATTGAAAGTAAAAGGATGGAAAACAGTATATCATGAAAACTGTAATTATATGAAAGCAGAACAATTTACATTAATATAAGATAAAGTAGACTTCTAGACAAGGAGTATTACAGAGATAAAGTGGAATGTTTCCTAACGATAAAAGGATTGATTCATCATGAAGAAGTAACAATTACAAATATGAATGTGTATAATAATAGAACTTTTGAATACATGGAGGAAAAATCTGACAAAGTTAAAAAGAGAAACAGAAAAAATCACAGAGATAGTTGGAGAATTTAATTATTCATTAAATGATTGGAAAAAGAAAGAATTGAAGACAAAAGTGAAGCACCTGCTCAAGTTCTGTGAGGATAGAACACCATCCTCTATATCAAAATATATACATTGAATTAGAGGCCATTATATGACTATGTCTCTGTGGCAGGCTGATTAATATAGCCCTCAAAACAATAGTTCCATGTCATAATCCCCAGAACCTGTGAATGCTACCTTACATAGCAAAAAGGACTTTGTAGTTGTGTTTAAGGATCTTGAGATGGGGAGATTATGTTGGATTACCAAACTAGGCCTAAATGTAATCACAGGAGTCCTTATAAGAGGGAGACAGGGGGATATTTGACTGCAGAAGAGAAGAAGGTATTGTGATGATGGAAGCAGAGATTGGTGTGATGCACCTTAATGATGGAGGAAGGGATCACAAGCCAGTGAATATAGGTGGCCACTAAGAAGTTGAAAAAGCAAGAAAACAGATTGTTTTGTCAGAACCTCCATAAGGAGCCGGCCCTCTCAACAGCTTGACTGTAGCTCAGTGAAACTGAATTAGACATCTTACTACCAGTGCTAAGATAATAAATTTGTGTTGTTTTGAGTAACTAAATTTGTGGTAATTTGTTACAACAATGATAGGAAAGTAATACAACCTCCAACTTAAGAATATGTGGGTCTGGAAACAAAGGGTAGAATCCCGAATAACCACAATTACCATCACTTCTCTAATAATCCATTGAGAAACTTTGTATTTTCTGTCCTCTTATCTCTCATGTACAGCATCCTCTGCAGAGAGGAACAGACTTGCAAGGAAACACAGAGAAGGACTCATTGAATCATAAACCTTGACTGCCTCCTGGGACACTTTGGGCTCCTAAAGGGCAAGAAGGAAGTCACCATCAAGTCTTGGGGAATTGATCCTTATTATCAGGAGGAGTTAAGGCTGCTATTAAGCAAATAGGATATATATGTGTGGAACTCAGTTGAATCACCCATAATGCCTCTTGGTATCACCTACTACACCAACAGGACCAGAAGAGGTAATAGTTGAGTGGAGGAGGGAGATGATGCATTTCAAATGTAGCTTCAAATACAACTTCAACAAAAGGGGCTGCAGTTTGTCACACAAATCTCCCTGCTCTACATTTGTGCTTAGGAATAAAGCCTACTAAAATTGTGGGGTAGCTGCTTCACAAATGTGTATGGATAAATGATTGATCAAAGTGTAAGGGGTGGACTGTGGCAGAAACAGAAATTCACTGCTCACATTGCATTTCAAGAAAGGACTTGCTACAAAGATGCAAAGAGTATAATTAATTAACAGCCTTTAGCTTTTACTTCCTACAGGGTATATCTCAAATTATAAGCTGAAATTATACTCTTCTCAAGGCTAACCTGGTCAAGGACTAAGAAAGATGATGGTTCAAGGAACTAACAGGCTTTTTTCCACTATGGGATTCCTTTAACAACCAATCTTGAGTGGATTTTTGGGAGAGGTAAGAGGTAGGGATCCTGATTAATTCTTCTGCATGTAGCTATCCAGTTTTCCCAGCACCATTTATTGAAGAGGGATTATTTTCCCCCAATGTATATTTCTGCCTGCTTTATCAAAGATTAGGTTACCATATACAGATAGTTTCATCTCTGGAATCTCAGTCCTATTCCAAATATCAATATTTCTGTTCTTGTGCCATTCACAGGCTGATTTAATTATTATTGCTTTATAGTACAGCTTGAAGTCAGGAAGACTGATGCCTCCCAGTTTGTTCTTTTTACTTAAGATTGCTTTGGCTATATGAGTTTTTTTTCCAGTTCCATACAAAGTGAAGATTTATTTTTTCTAGATCTGTAAAGAATGATGGTGGTACTTTGATGGAGATTGCATTAATTCTGTAGATGACTTAGGTAATATTGACATTTTAATGATATTAATTCTATCAATCCATGAACAAGGTAGATTTTTCCATCTGTTTACATCTTCTACAATTTCTTTATTTAGCATTTCATAGCTCTCCTTGTATAATTCTTTCGTATTTTTCATTAGATATATTCCTAGATATTTAATTTTCTTTGAGGCTATAGTAAAAGGAATTGCATTTTTGATTTGAGTTTCAGCCTGACAGTTCTTGGCATATATGGATACTTCTGATTTGTGTGTATTGATTTTTTAACCTGAGACTTTACTGAATTCATTTATCAAATCTAGGAGTCTCCTGGACGAATCCATGGGGTTTTCCAGGTATAATATCATATCATTGGAGAAGAGCAAGAGTTTGATCTCATCTGCCCCAACTTGGATACCCTTAATATCCCTCTCTTGCCTGATTCTTATAGCTAGGACTTTGAGCACTATGTTGGATAGAAGAGGAGATAGTGGGCATCCTTGCCTAGTTCTGGATCGAAGTGGGAATGGTTCAATTTTTCCCCATTCAATGTGATATTGGGCTTGGGTTTGTCATAAATGGATTTGATAATTTTAAGGTATGAGTTGCCTATATATATTTTGTTAACAGTTTTTATCATAAAGGTATATTGGACTTTGTCAAATGCTTTTTCTGCATCTATTGAGAGAATCATATGGTTTTTGTAATTGTTTTTATTTAAGAGGCGAATTGCATTTATAGACTTGCATATGTTGAACCAACCTTGCATCCTGGAATAAAGCCCACCTAGTCATGGTGAATTATTTTTTTGATGTTCTGCTGAATTCTATACTTAAACCTAAGGCATGAAAACTTTAGAATCCTAGAAGAAGATGTTGGGAAAACCATTTCAGACATTGGCCTAGGCAAAGAATTTTTGGAAAAGACCCCCAAAGCAATCACCACAGCAAAAAAAAACAAACAAACAGATAAAAAAAAATTGGGAATTTATCAAATTAAAAAGCTTCTGTATACTTACATAATGAATGTAATGCACACCACTGGGAGGATAGACTCGCTAGAAGCTCTGACTCAGTGGGAGGGGGTGGCAAGAGGGGTGGCATATGTAACCTTAACAATATTTGTATCACCATAATAGGATGAAATAAAAAAAGAAAAAAAAAAAAAAAAAACTTCTGCACAGCCAAAGAAACTATCATTAGAGAAAACAGACAACCTACAGAACAGGAGAAAATATTTGCTCCCTACACTTCAATTAAGGTCTGATAACAAGACTCTGTCTAGAACTCAAAAGAATTAATAAGAAAAATCAAACAACCCCATCAAGAAATGGGCAATGAAAATGAACAGAAACTTCTCCAAAGAAGACAGCATAATGGCCTGAAAACATATAAAAAATGCTTATCATCTCTAATCATTAGAGAAATCTAAATCAAAACCAAAATGAGATATCACCTAACCCCAGTGAGGATGGCCTGTATCAAGAAATCCCAAAACAACAAATGCTGGCGAGGATGTGGAGAGACAGGAACACTCTTACACTGCTGGTGGGACTTCAAATTAGTAAAACCTTTGTGGAAAAGAATTTGGAGATACCTTAAAGAGCTAAAAATAGAAATACCATTTGACCCAGCAATAGCATTATTAGGCATCAACCCAAAAGAGCATAAGACATTCTATTATAAAGACATCTGTACCCGAATGTTTATGGCAGCACAATTCATTATTGCAAGGATGTGGAAACAACCCAAGTGCCCATCAATTCATGACTGGATCATTAAAATTTAGTATATGTTTACAATGGAATATTACTCAATTCTAAGAAACGACAGCGAGCTAGCACCACTTATATTATCCTGGGTTGAGCATAAGCCCATTATCCAAAGTGAAGTGACACAAGATCAGAATAATGGGCTCCACATGTACTCACCATCAAATTGGCACTGACTGATTATCACTATGGTGCTCAAAGGGTGGTGGTGTTCACCAGGGATTCAGGGGTTGGGAGGGGTAGTCCCACATCTGATGGATGTGGTGAACATTGTGGAGGGGAAGGGCATACCTCTGACCCTTGCTTGGGGAAGGCAAAGGTATAAAATGTAACCTAAATGTTAAAAAAAAAGGAAACATGTATCAGGTGTTTGGCAGGTGGGAGAGGGGAGGAGGGGATGGGTATATACATACATAATGAGTGTGATGTGTGCTGTCTGGGGAATGGACATGCTTGAAGCTCTGACTTGAAGGGGGAGGGTAGGCAAGGGAAATGTACGTAACCTTAACATTTGTACCCCCATATTATGCTGAAAAAAAAGCAATCTTTACTGTGAAGTTCCCAATTGGTCAAGAAGAAACTGGTAGTGTGATGGCTCAGATTGCGCAATCCTATTGTGTTCTTTTGCCCCCTCAGGTATTACTCCTTAATAAATCTTTTGTACTTCAGCACTTGCTTCCCAGACATCTCAAACTACATAAACTTTATGTCACTTATTTGAATAATTTGGTCTAATGTAAAATTCTTTTTTTTTTAATCCTGTTACCTTCCTGATCACTGAGGTAAATTCACCTTTTCTTGCCTTCCTCACCACTGTCTTTCTGTTCGTTATGAAGCAATTATCTTCAGAACTGTTTTTAGTCATGAGTATTTTACCAGTAATTCCTATGTGTATAATTCTTGAAAAACAAAACTTACTAAAATTGAAATAACATAAAATAGAAAATCTAGGTGTCTATCTTAAAATTAAATGAATCAAAGTAAATATTATATAAAATTTTCTAAATGGAAACTCCACAAAGGCATGGTTTCATTGGTCAACTTGTATGGAGCATTAAAGGAAGGAAATTATACCTATTTTTCATAAAATCTTTTTGAAAATAGAGGAGGGAGGAACACTTTCAATTTGTTTCATGAATGTATTATAACCCTGATTCCAAAATCTGATGAAAACTTTATGAGGAAAGAAAATTAAATAACAATAACCTTGATGAAAATGGATATTAACAAGTATTAGCAAATAATATCCAACGATATATAAAAGTAATACATCTTGACCACACAGAGATTATTCTAAGAATCCAATATGGAAATTCTAATATTGAAAATCAATCATTATTATATAATGCATAATACAATATTAACTGAATATAGTAGAAAATATGATTATTTAAATATAAGCAGAAAAAGCAATTGAGAGAACCTAACACTCATTCATAATAAAAACTCTTGCTAAACTAGAATGGAAGAGAACTTCCTCAATTTGATAATAGGCATTTATATAAAACTATAGTTAACACCCTAGTTAGTAGTGCAATATAGAATACTTTCCCTATAAGACTGGGAAAATGTCAAGGATATCCGTAATTGCCTCTTCTATTTAACCTTGTTTTGGTGTTCATAGCCAATGCAATAAGATCAGAAAAATAAATAAAAGTCATATGTATTATACAGGAAAAAATAAACTTTTTTCTATTAACAGGAAATATGTTTGTCTATAAGGAAATTTAAAGGAAGTTACAAAACATTAACTAGAATTGATAAGTGAACTTAGAATGGAGATAGGACATAAAGTCAATATAAAAATATCTAAATTATTACCATATATTGCCAACAAATTAGAAAATGAAATTATGAAATAAAATATTTTTCTATAACATCAAAAAACATAAGGGAAAATATTTTCAAAATATAGCTCACAAAAAACTATACCATATAAATATCCTGCAACTCTATGGTAAAAAGACCAACCACACAATAAGTGCTCAAGCAAATTATGTAAAGAAACATTTTAGAAAGGAGAATATACAAATGAACACTAATCACATAAGAAAATGTTTGCCACCATCAGTCATCAGAGAAATGCAAATGTAATTACACACACATTCGAATGGCTAAAATTAAGAGATTGGCAACACCAAATGTTGTAGAGTTTATGGGGAAATTGGAACTTATATATTACTGGTGGGAATGCATAACAGTAAACCCACTTTGGAAACCAAGCTGAGAAGAGAAAGACGTATCTACACTATGACTCAGCCATGAGAGTCCTATATGTTTATCCTAGAGAAATAAAAATATATGTCAACAGTAAGAATTTTATGTGAATGTTTGTAGCAACTTCATTAATTACAGTAATAGGGGAAAATAGAATGAAAAGTTTAGTATTTTATTTTAATTGACTTTATCAGCATGAATTCATAGTATAAACTCTGTCAACTGAGATAGGCTATACAAAATCAGTATGCCTACCACCCAGATTGTGGCATCTAAAACAAATCGAGATGTTTTGATGAAATGATTGGTTCCAAGGCTGGGGCAGGAAAAGTAGAAGAGGAGCTTTCTAATGCCTAAAAGTAATGAAGTATTAAATAATAATCGGGTTATATTACAGGAGATGCTCCTGAGATTGGCTAGTTCAGAGATAATTTGAACATCAAAATGAATAATGGTTTTAAGGGATTATAATATTTGAATGAAATGAAAGTTAATAATCCCTTACTCACAGAAACATACATAGATAAATGAGGGATAAGGCAAAGCTCTTCCTCGAGTAGAATGTCAACTAATAAATGTGTAAGAAATGTTGCATCCTTTCCAGGTTTTGGTATCAGAGTAATATTCGCTTCATAAAAGGTGTCAGGGAGGTTTCCGTTCTTCTCGATGTTGTGGAATAGTTTCTGCAAGATAGGTACTAGTTCTTCTTTGTAAGTGTAGTAAAATTCGAGTGTAAAACCATCTGGACCGGGACTTTTCTTTTTAGGGAGATTTTTAATTGCTGTTTCTATTTCAACTCTTGAGATTGGTCTGTTCAGGAAATCTATTTCTTCCTGGTTGAGCCTAGGGAGGATGTGTGTTTCTAGAAATTTGTCCATTTCCTCCACATTTTCCAGTTTGTGTGCATAAAAATTTCTGTAGTATTCATAAATTATATCTTGTATCTCTTTGGGATCAGTTGTGATATCTCCTTTTTTGTTCCTGATGGAGCTTATTAGAGATTTCTCTTTTCTGCTTTTCATTAGCTTAGCCAATGACATGTCAATTTTGTTTATTTTTTCAAAGAATCAACTTTTTGTTTTATTAATCTCCTAAATAGCTTCCCTGTTTTCAATTTTGTTTAGTTCTGATTTGATTTTGTTGATTTCACTTCTTCTGCTGGGTTTGGGGTTGCTCTGTTCTTCTTTATTCAGCTCTTTGAGTCGTTTCATTAGATTATCTATTTGTAATCTTTTTGACTTTTGGTTATAGGCATTTATGGAGATAAACTTTCCTCTCAGAACTGCTTTAGCTGTGTCTCAGAGGATTTGATAACTTGTCTCTCCATTGTCATTTTCTTCATAGAATTTTTTTATTTCCATCTTGATTTCTTCATTTATGAAGTAATCATTTAGTAGGAGGTTGTTTAATTTCCACGTTTTTCTGTAGAAATGTGAGTTTCTGTTAGAGTTGATTTCTACTTTTATTCCACTGTGATCTAAGAAGGTACATGGTATGATTTCTATTTTTTAAAATTTCTTGAGATTTACTTTGTGTCCTAGGATATGGTCAATCTTAGAGAATGTCCCGTGAGCTGATGAGAAGAACGTATATTCAGTGGATTTTGGGTAGAATGTCCTGTAAATGTCAGTCAGATGAAATTGTTCTAGAGTTTTGTTAAATTCCATTATTTCTTTATTAATTTTCTGTTTGGAGGGTCTGTCGTGTACCATCAGTGGGGTGTTGAAATCTCCGGTGACTATGGCTTTGCTATTAATCAATTTACTTAGATCCAGTAAGGTTATTCAGCTCTAAGAAACAATGGTGATATAGTACATCTTATATTTTCCTGGTTAGAGCTGGAACCCATACTACTAAGTGAAGTATCCCAAGAATGGAAAAACAAGCACCACATATACTCACCAGCAAACTGGTATTAACTGAGCAGCACCTAAGTGGACACATAGGTACTA
>VSMD01092106.1:0-24180 GCA_008750895.1 Mirza zaza | reverse complement strand
CCTGAACTTGGAATCAGTGTTCCATATTTTAGTTTCTCTAGGTACTATGCCTGGATTTTCCACCTGTAAAAATGTCTCCAGCATTTTGCTGCTATAGAAGACTTCAGGGGATGATGGGTATGGGATAAGTGGCTGTTTAATCTGAATGTTAAGGAAATATAACCTACAATGGGAAGAATAAATCCCATTGTTTAAAAAATAAAGTTGTATAAAAATTGGTTGGCTATTCTTTCATTACCTTGATCTTAATTCTCTTAACATGGAAAAGTCAATTCAAATATAACTAATGTAGTCAATCCTATACTAACCTTTCAGGGAAGATAAGTGGCTACAGAGACTAATAAAGGTGTCGTGTTGTGGTGGTGGTTGTTTTGTTGAAATCACCTATCTTTGTCTCTTGCCCTCTGTTAGCGCTCTATGGTAGGGACATTTCAGCAGGCCTAATATCAGACACACAGGGGTACCAAAGTCCAGATAGTTAAGACAGTCACTTAGCTATGTGAACAGCTCTAATCCATACTTGCAGAGGCAAATAACAACTTTCCTCATATAGAAGTTACGTCCTGAAGCATCTTCATCGCTCATAGTTCTCTCTCTCTCCCCACTAAAGTGGGCAGGCATCATATCGAGACCCCAGTTTCGGAGGTGAAAAAACTGAGGCCTGTTTACTTTCTGTAGAAATGATTTGCCAAAGCAGTAGGGCCGGCTCAGCCCTGACTCCAGGTTTCCCCAGGTGACTCCAGTCCCTTCCACTCACTGGGCTCGTTCCCAGTGACCCACGAAAGCTTTGAGCCCCGCAGACAGGTGCTCAACCACGCTGGGCATTTAGGAACCACGTTACAAGGGAGGAAAACCAGGAAGAGGTGAGTTTATCTGAAGACTACGACCCTTTCTCTGGTGTTTCTAAAAGAAAAGTGTTCTAGCTGCCCTCAGAGTCTTTGACTGAAGTCTCTGTGGGTCGATTCCAGGAGTGGCCTAATGCCCCGGTGTGAGCAGGGGGCTCTGCGTTGTTCATGCCTCCCTTTACAAGTGTGTGTGTGCGTGTGTGCGCATGCACTTCCCGTAAACGCGGAAGCACAGCTGCGTGCTGCCTCCGCCCCAAGGCTGGAGGCTGTGCTGTTGTACTCCTGTCCAACACAGGCTGTGTGCTGGCCTCGCCATGGGAATCAGAGCTTGAGTCTCCAGCCCGCGTGCTGTGGTGTGTGTGTCTCCACCAGATCTTCCTTTCCAGTGTGCCCTGACTCCTAGCAGTGCCCGGGGAGGCCTCTCTAGAGCCAACTGGAATTCTCATTTTCTTCCAGCCTGAGCGTGTCATGAACCTTCCAGCCCACTGAGAGCTGAGAATACAGAAGAATGCCAAAATCAAAAAGGGCTTTGGGAGGCTCTAAGAAGGTGTCAATCAAGCACAAGAGCAGTGGGTGCCTATTGAAATATCCGAACCAGCTCTCACGTCCCCACTTCGTGGTAACTCACTTATTGTCGGTACTTATTTTGCATGCCTCTGCAAAATCTGTGTTCGTGCCATCCTCTGTGGGTCTGAGTGGGCCCTCCCCTTCCTTCAGACAAATGAACAGTACCCACAGCCGCCCGCCCACCCCCATCACAGATACACACTAAAACATGATTCGCTGCAAATTGGCGTTGAAGACCCTGGAAGTTACGGTTGACCTTTTCCCATGCCTTCTGGAAGCACCCCCTTCCATGGTCAAAGAAACCCTATAGAGATCAAAAAGGAGCCAGTAGGAAACAGACATCTTAGCTCCATGTCAGTTACACGATTTATTCATACAGAGCCTTCTGCACAAGCAAAGCATTTTTATCTTAATATGCAAAGTTAGAAATCACTAGTAGGGAAGAGAAACTGATTCCTAGCCTATAGTTGTATTTTCCCAGAAAAAAAAAACTTCTGTCTTTTAAATATAGGATTTGTTTTTGAGCAAATGGGTTTTGTACCCCCAGAGTCTAAATATTCTTAAAAAATGCATATTTTATATATTCTAAGAAAACACACACACACACACACAAATCAGACACAGAGAGAAAGAATTGATAGGGAATATATATTTTCCTCCCAAACTTCACCAAGAAATCATTCTTTTGGGGAAAATTAGACTTTTGCTAGATGTTTTTAATGCTTTACTAATGGTTACCTAGGAACAAAACATTATCTTCTGAGGAAGCAGTAGGGACATGAGAATGTTTAAGTTGGTCTCAATGATCTAAGAGTCTTGCAAACAGCTGAGTCACGAGGAAGCCAGGTCATAGTCTTTTAAGAACCTTTAGACAAGGATCAGGTTATGGTCAAAAGAAAATGCATGGATTTCAGTCCTAACAAGTTCCCTTTCTAGTTGCCACATTCATCAAGCCATTAAACCTGTAAAGACTTGTTGAATCAAACTGAGTTTTAATCCCTGTAAATAAAAAAAAGTATCACCTTGCAGAATTGTAAGGGAGGTAAAGATATAATGAAATCAAGCAAAGCCTCCCTACTTGTAGGCATCTGGCCTCTTCCACTAAGGTTGCAAGGAGTAAGGGCACTACAGCAGGTGGTATTTCCGAAGGCAAAATTTGATCAGGGCGTATGTCTCATTATTCACTTTTATTTCCTCCTGCTTGCAAAGTCCTATATTCCCCAGGCAAATTGTGCCTTTTTTGTCCCTGCACAACACCATGGCCTGGGACAAACCCACACTGAGTTTGAATGAAAACCTGAACTTTCATGTTGACTTATTTAAAATGTTCAAAACTGGTTTCTACTTTTCGACTTTATTGCTGTTGTTGTTGTTTTATTTTTTATTTTCTTTATTTTTTTTTCCTGTCCTGAAATAATGCAATGTTGTTGTTGTTTTAAATGTAAAGTTTAAATGTGGGAAACTATGGTATCATTTTGGAATTTAAATCTTGTGTGGGAACATGGTAAAAACTATTATGTTACCGAAGTCCATTCCTTCTTTTTGGACATAATAGGCAGCCACACAAGTACACTTTAAGTGCACATGTGAATGTAACATCAGGATTCTATAAAAAGAACAGAATAGATCCAGCACCCGCCCTCTAGGACAATAATGATTCAGGCAGTGGTATTATGGGCAGGTAGACAAATAAGTAAACATTGAGGATTACGTGCATCTGATCGTTTTGTACTGATGCTTGTTTGTTTCTTTTTTTTCTTTCAAGGTTGTCATTTGAAACTGTTCACAAGTTAATATTGTGGCCTCTTCAAATACATGTTAAAAGTACATGGTTGAGTTTGTCAGAAAGAATACATGATGCCCAATTACATTTGAATTTCAGATAAACCATGAATATTTTTTTTAGTATAAATATATCCCAGGAAATACTTGGGACATATTTGTGCAAAAATTATTTGTTGTTTATATGAACTTTAAACAAAACTGGGAGCCCTGAATTTCTATTTGCTAAATCTGACCACCTTACATGCAAAGAAATCATTACTGCTGTGACAGCCATCTGGAAGAAGAGGAGAAATCCCATCCAGCCCCAAGGATGCTGGTAACCTGCTGCAAATTAGAAGACTCTTGCAACACGCCTAGCTTCTCTCTCCCCACGGAGAGAGTGTCCTTCCCACCTACATGCTACATCTTCTTCTAGAAGCCCGAGTGGCTGGGATGAAACTGGTATTGGTGTTATCTTAGAGTTGCCACCTGAGATTATTCCTGTCACTTGAAATTTACCTAGGGACATTTCAGTTTTACAAATGTTTATCGAGCACATGCTGTTTTGCAGAACAGTATTCTGGGTTGAGTCTCTTTTCTAAAAAGAGTACAAAGTCCCAAAGGGAAGACTAACATGTCTATAGCTGATGCTAACTCAAGGCAAGGTGTGAAAAGATATAAATAAAATGCTACAGGATCACAGAGAGGGTCAAATTCTGTGAGGAGTGGAAGATGAAAGAAGAGTTCATGAAGAAAGGGGCAGGTGAACTGGGTTTGGCAGGGAAGGAAGATTCTTACAGGCAGAGATAAAAGTCAAAAGCTTCCTGTGCTGAGAGGATAGAACCACTGAAGAGACAGAAATAGGAGGATCTAGTCCACCCCAGGAGGAAATGATTCATTCATTCATTTGTTTATTCAGTAGATGCTTATTGAACACCAATGCATAAAATTAGTGTAAAATTGTCATTGTGTAAAGAGCTATGAAGAAGAGATTCAAGTTGCCATGAAAGGTCGTATATGAGGAATGACCTAGTGAGGGAGGCAATGACTGAGTTGAGCTCTGAAAGGAGAATAGAATTAATCAGGTGGTAAGAGGTAGTGAGGGTCTGGGAGGAAAAGACTAGAAGGCAGCTGAAACAGCATGTGCAAAGGCCCTGTGGCAGAAGAGAGCAGGGAACATCTATGTAGCACAAAAAAAGCCAGTGTACTTGAAGCAGAGGGAGCTGGTGGGACATTATGCTTGAGAGGCAGGTAGCCGCTGGATTCATGCAAGGCCTTTTGGGATCCATTAAGGAATTTTCTCTTAATCTCCAGAGAACCATGGATTCATTCTATGAATTTAAGCAGGCGTGTAACATAATTAGCTTTGAGTGTAAAAGACCTACCCTGACTGCACTGGTGGGGGTAGATTGGAAGGGAATCGGATAGCTGTGAGGAGACTGGTTAGGAGGCCATTGCAGTAATTTGGGCAGAAGTTGAGGGGAACCTGTATTCTCCAACTCACCTAATAATAGTTTTTGCTACATTTTCCAGAGGGCTATGGAAGTAGCACCACCAGACGCCCCCTCCGCATGCCCGCAGGGCATCTCGGTCTTAGCCCAGCAAAGTAAGAAGAATTTCACAAGTCACTGCATAAGGTGTTTGGAGAGGGTGGTAGGGCACAGGGTGTCCTAACTGAACAGCGATAACACAATGGGATCCCGAGGGGATATTTCAAGCCTCGGAGGGTTAGGGGAATGCAGGCAGATGCACAAGCCACCTGGTCCTGCTCTGCAGAGCAACATTTCCTAGCCGAGCACCTGACAAGGCAGGTGCTCAGGCTGGAATCTTCCCGTTGAGAACTGCCCCCATTGGCTCCGCTGTCTGCAGTAGGAGGGCAGAACAGTTCTGTAACCCTTGGTAACCTCCTAGAAACTCTCCAGCCCATTCTAACGCCCCAGGAGCACCTCTGCTCTTGTTGGCTGTATTCGCTACATGATTACCAAGGAGTGTGGGTGGTATCTCTTTCATAGTATTCTTTAATATTTAATTCTTACATACATGTTACAAACTCTGGATTCAATAGAGCCTTTGCAGTAGCCTCTTAGTGTCAATAAATGACATCCTGTCGTTCGTGCAAACTCAGAGAAGCCCCGTGTGGACGGCATATTTGCTGGCCAATCCACTTCCATGCACCTCCCAACTTCACCGCAGGCCAACCCTCCCCTGGAGTAGCTTTGTTCAACCTCTGAGCGTGTTGGACACATGCTCGTGAATGTCAGAAAACAAGGCAAAAGTTACAAGTGTCATGGGTCACTTTGGCTCTCAGGTGTTGGGAAACCACAACGTATGGCCACTGAACTCTTGGTTCCAGACCGATACTCTTTTGGGGCACAATGAATCACCACCTGGATTATTAGGGATTATTAGATCCTTCCAATGGTGTAGCCCAGGGTTTCTCCACTTGGGCACTATTGACATGCTGTGACGGATAACTCTTCATTGTGGGGCCGTCCCGTGCATTTTAGGATGTTTAGCAACATCCATGGCCTATACACGGTAGA
Source organism: Mirza zaza (assembly GCA_008750895.1). Classification (NCBI taxonomy): domain Eukaryota; kingdom Metazoa; phylum Chordata; class Mammalia; order Primates; family Cheirogaleidae; genus Mirza; species Mirza zaza. The sequence goes on along the minus strand of VSMD01092106.1, from coordinate 18,461 downwards.
TGCCACTAGAGTTTCATCTCCCTCATTTCTGACAACAAAATTTGCCTCTAGACAACTGCAAATAACTCCTAGGAGACAAAATTACCCCTAGTTTGAAGCCCCCAGTGTAGTCTTACCCTCCTCATTTATCTAATGGGAAAACTAGGATCTAGAGAGAGGAGGGGCCTCCTGAGGGCTCACAGCCTGGAATCAGCCCGAGGGTCTCTGGAGTCCTAGTCCAGGTCTGTCTCTGTAGTCCCCCAAATAAACCATTTTTCTGAACTTTGCTTCTTTTTGTCAATGTCGCCACTCTAAACACTGCTCCTTACTTTTCCCTTTTTGTTCTAATTTTTTCTTGGGTTTTCTTTTCCCAAGGAAGCACTAAGAGATTTGCAAACTTGAACTCCAATGCAACAAAAGAGCCCAGCTCAGGCAAAGCTCTAAACAGGCTGAGGACCAGGGCTTCTCATTTCTGCCTTGTAGCAGCCCCGCAGATGCCAGCGTAACGTAGATGTTTCGTGTGCGTGTTTAATTGTGTGGCATCAAAGTTTATCTTGTTTTATTCCTGTTCTTCTGTCCTAGTTATTTGTCCCTTGCTCATGGACACATGTCCTTTGGTCCATCTATTGCTTTGAACACTGACTCTGAAGCCTCCATTTACATACAGCAAGATATAAATAACTAATCATAATTGCAAATGATAACCTTTTACGGAGTTGGAATATCCCGAAAAAGTTAAAGGCTAGAAGAAAGAGGGCTCTATCACAGCTATGTATGGACTTGCACTCTCTTTTTTCTTTTTTTAGAGACAGAATCTCACTGTGTCACCTTGGATAAAGTGCAGTGGCATCATCATAGCTCACTGCAACCTCGAACTCCCAGGCTCAAGTGATCCTCCAGCCTCAGCCTCCCACTGCTAGGATTACAGGCATGAGGTACTGCACCCAGCCAAGAACCTGAACTCTTAAAGCATACAATGACAGAGCCTTTTCTAGATGATCCATCTAAAACCAAAGTGCAAATTGAAGGTAGACAAACTCAAATTTTATCACAGCATCTTGTAGCATACACAAGAGTGATTTCTTGGTGTAACTGCATTTTTACAGGACTCAGACCATTAAGTTATGGGACTCTCTGAGGGTAGCACATGTCTACCAGGAAGGCTCAAGGGCTTAACCAGGGCATGGTGGCTTGCACATCAGCATTTTTCTTGACAACAGTGTGAGAGCTGGGCCCCAGCACTGTGACTGGGTGACTCTTCTGTAAAAGGTGTGAATGCTTTTCTCTGAACTTTGCTTAGAGCAAGGCTCACTTAATGCTGTAACATGTTAAGTAGCAAGAATTTCAAAGGAAGTGGTTTTGTGGGTTTTGATGCATGTTTTACATTTAAATTTCAGGTCACTCAGTTATTGATCTGAAGAAGCTTTCTTCCTTTTTATTCTTTCTTTCTTTCTTTCTTTCTTTCTTTCTTTTTTTTTTTTGCTATTTGACCTGCTTTGGAAGTCAGTTCACAGTCTGAGTTCATCTCCTATAATCTGGACCAAAGGTTGCAGGTTATGAACTAGCTGAAGACATGCACGTCATGACACATCAGTGACTGGTGGCTCTTTCCTCCAAGTCAGTGTGAGGCTAGGTAAGGGCAATAAACTCCCCCACAGGGCTAATGTCCCTTGAGTTAGAGGACACAGAGCCATAGACTTTTCAGAGGCGATTGTGCCTCAAAGCAAGGTGAGGCTTGTCCATGGCTGGGGGAAAGGTTGCTTATTACTTCATCAGTCTCTGGCAGTGCTCAGGTTGTTTCTGTCTTGAGAGGAGCTCGAAGACCTGCAGTGTGAAGCCAGAAAACACATACACCTCATTCCTCCTCTCTGCTAGAACTTGGCGCTGCTGGTATTTTTCTTGGGGGCCCAGTGGAGTCACTTTGGGCAGGACCGAGGGGGGTCTAGAACAGTCTGTGTGAAAGAGCAGGACACAGCTTCAAGGTCAGGAGGGAAGCACACCTGGCCTTTGTTCCCTGCCAGGTGAGGCGGCCTCACCTCTCCTCACCTGATGACAATGACGCCAGGCAGGCTGAATGGCCTTGCAAAATAAGACCCTCTGGTAGCAGATGATGATGACGCCAGGCAGGCTGAGTGGCCTTGCAAAATACGACCTTCTGGCAGCACAAGGCCTCCTTCCATTGCCTTTTCTCTGACAACCTTGCAGGGAGTGCTGTTTGGAAAGTGAGGTATCCTAGAAGGTTCTCTCCACCTGAAACTGGCTGTGTAGAAACATTCTCCAGTTCACTTGAGCTTAAAGACCTTTTACTTCCAAAGGCCAGCTTGGAAATGGGGCAGAAATGGCTAATCCCAAGTTTCTAAAAGAGCATATCATTTCAGATTCTTGTGCATTAAGCACTGGATCATACCCTTGAAAACAGCAGGCCCCTACACAGGCTTAATGGACCCTGAGGATGAGTTTTAGTCTTATCTCCTAACATCGGCATTACAAAGGCGTACTACCGGGAATAATTTTACTAGTATGTACAATGATTTAATCTTAGAGCTCAAGGCGTGCATTGCTATTAGAAAAAATGACTGCTTTTACAGCAGAGTTTTGTTTGTATGCTCTTGATGGAAAGGGGGAAAAAAGACACCTTGCAAAAACAAACAATAAGCAGACATGTGTGGTCTGAAACGTACCCCTCCACTGGAGTTAGGAGAAACAAGTCATATCTTTAAGACTTTAAGTTTTAAGACGGACTAACCAAATATTAATATGAACTAGCCATTTTTACATCTAGGATAAAGATATTGAGAATGATGCCAGCAAGATCAAACCTTTTGAGAGATTAGGTTAGAGGGCTGCTTACGTGGATGGTATGGTGTTAGTGCAGTGACTCACTGCCCCTGACACACACACACACACACACACATACACACATGCACACACCACTGTAGAAACAAAGCTTCTTCCCCATCTGCTTGCCACAGTGTCAGAAATTGTACCATTAGGAATTCACTCATTTGGCTTATAGTATATAGCCTTTCTTTTAAAATACAGATAATCCTAGAAAAGGGAATTAAATAACTATTAGTCACTTACATTATAAAAATGATTAGTTCTTTATATTCCTCCAGGCCTAGCATAGAAGGCTATGTATAGAAAAGCATTCAAATATATATATTGGCAGATTGACAGCAATAAACAAAAGTAGAGAGGGTACATTTGAGAGCTCCCAGAAGCCCTTCCTCCTTGTTGTAAACTTCTTGCCTAGCACACCAACAATTCCCTATAATAGAAACACTTGCCACCAGGGTGAAATGGTTAAAAACATGGGCTTTAGAATCAGTAGGAATTGGTTTTAAATCCAAACTGCCACATCAACTTAATCATTCCGAGTCTCAAGCTGCCCACCTGTGAAACAGGGTTAATCGTATTTATTTCACATAGTGTTGTCAAGATGGAGAGATGATGAAGGTAAAGCCAAATAGTAAATATGCACAAAATGATGAAGACTGGAAAGGTGATGAGGAAGAAGATGATGATTTCTCACCTTGTTCATTGTCAGCCCAGTCGTGGGCATTGAGTAAATTGGCTTGAATCAACCAACTTAGCAGAAGTGGTCCAAGTTTAGGAACACGTATGGCGGGTTCCATGGGGATCCTGGACATCTGGGGGTAAGGACAGTATTGAAGAGTAAGAAGGTGCAGAAAGTTTGTTAGTCACAGAAGGCAAGCTATTTCTCAATTTTTCCGTGGGTGGTTCTTCACACCTAATCTCAAACATTCTCAGTGCTGAAAGGATATGTGGTATTGTGTGTGAGTGTGTGTGTGTGTACGTTGCTGAAGAATTATTCCTGGGTTGGTGCTCCATAATTCCCTAAATTTAATCATTCCCTGGTTGGCTGACTGCAGGGACCAAGAATGAAATGTTGTGAGTTATTTTTTAATAACTATAAAGACAAAGGCATTTTAAAAGGTAAGCTCAGATTGGCATGAGATTTATTGTGGCTAGCAGTTTTCTTTTTGGTAAAATTTGAGATGATTGAGCCACCCAGAGTTCTAGAGAAGTGATGATTAGTAATGATAATGATAATGATAAAAATTTACATTCGTGTGGATTTGTTTTCAGATTACTAAGCATTTTTGCATTCAATGTCTTCATTGGTTTATATAACAACTCTCGGACATAAGCTAAGTAAGGGAAGTTATTATCTCTATTTTACAGATGGCAAAAGTGAGCTTTAGGAGGTTTAATAACTTTCTCAATGGCACTCTGCAGAGTCAGGTTTAAAACTAGGTCTTTGCATTTTTAGTTTATGTTAAAATCAGTAATAGAGATCAAACGATAAAACTTAATAATTATCCTCTCATATTTTTCTTGAATTTCATTAGCATATCCATTTTTTAATTCATTCATTCAACATAGGTTGAGCCTTTTTTATTTGCCATGTGCCATGTAAAGCAGTAGAAATACAAACATAAACACAGCACAATCATAGCTCTCAAAGAGCAATAAATGTTCCTAATTAAAAACTGAGACATGCAACCTGGCAAGTGTGATCACCTTTATGGGAACAATCAGAGAGATTATATGAACTCAGTCATGGAAAATCCAGGGTATGTGGTTGTCATGGATAACTTGTACCTTGTTTTCACTTCATTTTCTCTGTTTCCCCTTATTCCTGCTCCACTAAAATCCTCAAACAAGTACAGTCTGTGCAGTGAAAGAACACCTTGGCCCAGTGATGAAGCCTGGAGACCACCAGATGATCATTATTGCTGTGATGTGTTTAGATTCTTGTCTTACCCCTAGGATGTTAAATTTGGAACTCCTCTCCCTGGAAGAATCATTCCTAGTGGACACCTCCATCTTAAATATGTTAAATATCTCCCAATTCCATAATTTTATCTGACTTTGGAGCATTTCTTTTAAAGAAATAGACAAATCAAAAGCTCTAAGTATTTTGGAATGTGGAAAATTGGTGCTCAGATCTGATCTGCAGAGGTCTGTGGTTTAAGAAGGCCCTTCGCTTTGCGGCCTGCCAGCCAAGGTTCTGTTTGCTGTGAGTTGCTGATACATAAGCTCCAGCTCTCAGATCAACAGGGAAGCACAGGAGGAAATTAGTAAGAAACTTGCAAGAAGAAAGCACCAAAAGGGCTTTGCTTTAAAGACTTACTTTTTCTGCACCTTGAAAATGTTGGCAGTTATATTGGCTACAGATTGGTGGCAACATTCTACTGGCCTAGCTAGACGTTTGCTCTCCCCCTTCACTCTCTCCGACTGTGCAATCAAGAGCATGCGGTCTGGATTCCCTCCCTGCCCTAAGGTGGAAACACACAACCCATCCCTTGGAGTGTAGAAGAAGGAAAACATAGACTTTGTTCACTTCCCAGATTCTCTGCTTGAAGCAAGTTTAGGAATTTATGTGTAGTTGGAATGGGGAATTATGACTATTCTGGAACCTGGATACCAGCATGGATCCACATTTCCAATTTGGCTTCAATTTTATCCCAGAATAGGGCTCTTAGAGAAAAGCATTTCCATCCACACATCCCAGAAAACTAAAATAAAAAATTCTGAGTTAAATGCAGCGTAGATTCATTAAAAGAATAAAATATGTTAAAGCCCAGTTAAATACATGTAAAATAGGGTTGTGGATGAACAAAGAGGAGAGATTCATAGATTTCAGATAGGTATGGTGTTGTAAATTATGACATCTGCTCTATGTGAAAGTCACAAATAAAATCAGTGACATTTCAAATGTAACATCATACATTAAAGTGTAAACTCTGGGCCAAATTCTCTCACCCCATAAAATCTGATGGAAATTGTCTTATAGAAAATGAGTTATTCCATTTTGTTTCCATTAGTATTCCTGATAGTGAAAATCTGAGGTAACCAATGTTTTAACAGGAAATCTAAAGGAAATGAACAATAAGTCTTTGGCTAATTTTTAATTCTGATGATTTCATGATGTGCATTAAGTAATTGCATTTTTGTTTTTGTTTGAGTCCATTTTAAAGCATTAAATATATGCTCAATGCAGTATATATATTCCAGGTAAACCATTGTTTAAATGTTTAAAATTGGCTAGCAGCAGTGGCTCATGCCTATAATCCCAGCACTTTGGGAGGCCAAGACGGGAGGATTGCTTGAGGACAGGAGTTCCAGACCAGCCTGGGCAGCATAGTGAGAAAAAAAAAAAAAATTAGCCTGGTGTGGTGGTACACACCTGTAGTCCTAGCTAATTGGGAGACTGAGGCAGGAGAATCACTTAAGCCCAGGAGTTCGAGGTTATAGTGAGCTATAATGGTGCCACTGTACTCCAGCCTGGGTGACAGAACAAGACCTGTCTCAAAAAATAAGTTAATTAATAAAAAATGTTTAAAATAATTTAAATCAGATAACCAGGCAAGATTTTGTAGGTTCATGTGTGTGTGTGTGGCTGGGGATGGGGGTGGGGGTGGGGGGAGAATTCTGTTAAGTGAAAAACAATTCAAAGAGGTTCAAAAGTCTGGCCTTCATGATTAATAGTCTGCAGTAGATATTATAATAGAAATCCAGACAGACTGAAGGCAAAATGCCTTCTCCTTGTAGACAGACTGTACTCTAACCTCCAAGGACTCTGCATATTTAGTCACTCTCTCAATTCAACTGCCTTTGCCAGCCCAGGCTTCATTGGATTAGAGAGTAGTGGAAAAAACCCCTCCCAGGAGTGATGGTATCAAATTCCTTCAGTGTTTAATCTGTTTGGCACATGCATGGCCCTCTTGAGCTGCAGAGTGCATGGCAGAGAGAGCCGTCTTGGGCTGGCTGGCTTGTACTTTTTGGAAAGTGAAAGCAAGCTGTTATTTTCACCTCCCCAATTCACATTCCTGGCCTTTAACATCATGAATTCATCCTTTGGTTGGATTGGAAGAGAGTGTGTTAAGGTCGCACGTGGGTAGGTGCCATTTTTGTCTGGGGCATTTACACAGGGAGCTTGTCACCTCTCTTGGTGGACGAAGACCTATCACTTTCAAGAAAGGAAGTTCATTCTCAGTCTTAACCTCGATTCTAATTTATGCTTCTGTAAGTCATGCAAACCTTAGTCGATAAGGGGAACAGTCCACTTCCCTCGTAGATATCCATGTAGATATCGGAGTATCTCCTAGTCGTCTTGGGTTCAAGTTCAGCCTTTACCACTTATTAACTGTGTGACCGTGGACAAATTCCTTAACTCTGCTATGTCTCCGTGCCCTCATCTTTAAAATAGGGACGATAATATATCTTCTTTTTTTACAGTGGTTATAAAGATTGAACGGGACCACTTATGCAAACAACTTAGAGCAGTGCCAATCACAGGGAAGCACTTGGCTAACATTATTATTATTAAAATCTATATGCATATCTGTCACTTATTTTTGGCATTCCCTTATGCATCCTTTTTTCCTGAGCCCTGGAACACATTAACAGTGTTCTCAAGACATCCCCTTTATCAACAAATATTTACTGAAGACCTTGATGTGTAGGGTATTCTGTTTCGAGATGCTTTTTGCCATGATCAAAAAAAGTAATTATTCATACGGTCGTCTGGTCTTTTCATGTGCTAAGATGTGTAAAGCTGACTGACCATATAGTCAAAATTTGGGGGGGGGGTGAGAGTAGATGAGAGTAAATTGGGTGATACCTCTTGAAGAAGTTGGAGAAGTCCCTGTCTAGAAGGGTGTTTCTTAATCCATACCAGAATGTCCATATGGAATCATGGGATGATGAAGTCTTGGTTGTTTCATATGCACATTTTTGGAATAATTGTATATTAAGAGTATACAAAAAAAGACCTCTTTGGTACTCACTAGTCACTAAGAGCACCCAAAAGGCAGAGCTAAATTGCAGGTCCTGAGAGGGGAAATCTGGCAGAAAGAAGATGAAAAGAGAGAAATGGTGGCTTCCTCAGGGAAAGGGGAGGAAGCGACCACCGCTGCCTTCTAGACTCGATGGCGACAGCGTAGAAGAGGGAAACGGCAGCCATGAAAGTCCCCGGATGTGGAAGAAGGGCGGTGGGCAAGGAGCAAGGATCCGCTTGGAGAGGTGGGGAGGTGTCCCATGCCGGTCCGGGGTACATGGCAGCCTCTCCCGGAAGAGCAGAGTGACCCCAGGGGCTCGGCAACAGAAGCGGGACCCACCCCTAGGCCACCATGCATGAGGGCTCAGGGACCACCGCAGTGGGAACTGGCCAGCAGCTGAAGCCGGGTCTGCACAGCTTGAGAGAGGGAAGGGTCACCTCAGTCTCCAGCAGAGTTGTCACTGGAGTAAGAAAGCAGCAGGCAGTTATTATCGAGGATTCAAAAGCTCAACAAAGACAGCAGCTGTGAGTCCTTTTTGCAAATAAAACCTGTGTCTTGAGAACCAATCCAGCCAAATAAAAAAAAAAGAATCAAAATAAAGAATTCAGGAACTGAGAGGCTGTGGATTCGTTTAAAATAGAACTGAGGCCAAACAACTGTGGGAAGCACAGTTAAAGAAGAGAAGTTAAAAGACACATGTAAATATTTTAATATAAGGAATCACATTGGCAATGGGAGAAGAGAGGTGGAAAAAATCTAAGTTAACTAATTTCCTCATCTTTCCTATCAAGGAGTAAATTGTGAAAAAGCACAGTTTAAAAATAATAACTTCAACTCTTTAAGTTTTGCATAAACATTTTGTTAAATTAGAGGAAGCTTTTAAGAACCATTAATAATAGCTCTAGCAGTGAAGAAATATCTGAAGTTTATTAATTTCTCAGTTTTCAGTTTTTTCATCTGTTAATGGAAGGAAAATTAAATTGAATACCTTAGGTTTAAAATTACCTGAGTATAATCTTATGATTGTAAATGTCAATATGAAATCACAGGATAATTAATCCTGGGGTATTTTGTAGAAGAACTTCTGTATCTCCACCAGGTTTTATAGTTATATATGGATAAGGGGAGATATATGGGAAATGCTCACCAAATATCACTACATGGTTATTTCTGGGTGGTAAGATTTTAGAGGAGTTTTAAACATCCTTTTTTTTTCTGACTTTCTCTGTTACTTGAATTTTTCTATAGTATTTTCTGGGCTTCAGCTTATTTTGTTCTTTTAACAAATGTGTAAAGTTTTCAGTTTTAGTTGTCCAGTATGTGTGGATGGAAATAATTTTCTCTAAGAACCCTATTCTGCACTAGCAATTGAATCAATGAATGTGTGGTACTCATGACCAGTAATATTGGTGGAAACATCGTTTAAACCAAAGCTGGTCGCCTTTTAACAGAACAAGAGGCAATTCTTTTGGAGGGCTCAGGAGTGAGGGATTGAGGGAGAGGCGTCATTGGGACAGATGAAATGTGTTTACTAAATACTGGCCTAAACCAGTGGTTCTCAACTGGCATCACCCACCCCAGGGGACATTCGGCCATGTCCAGAGACATTATTGATTGTCACAAAAGGGGCAGAGGGTGGGCAGGGGGTAGTGCTACTGGCATCTGGTAGCACTGGGGACGCTGCTAAACATATGACAATGCACAGGGCAGCACCACAACAAAGAATGATCTGGCCCCAAGTGTTAATGGTGCCAGTGTTGAGAAACCCTGCCCTAAACGCTTCGAAAAGAAGCCATTGTATGGACAACAAAGTCACTGACAAGAGTGAGCCTGGAAACAGAGGATCCTACTTTGGAGATGAAAGCTCTCTAAGAAGCTGAATTTATTCTTTCTGGCCACTAGGGTTTTTGGCCAAGTATATTTATTAAAAAACAACTTTTTGCTTTTTATTGATCTTTAATTAGTCTTCAATTACTGTGTTGATTCATATTTTCCATCAAGAAATGGGAAATTGTAATCAGTGGTCTAAGCCTAACTGTGGGCAGTTGCAGTTTCCAATGGTACCTTCAGTCAATGACCTTGACCGAGAGTTGTCTTATCTCCTTCCTCACTAGCTGAGGGAGCCGGGTCAGGCCATTTGAAGTGTCTGGGAAGCAGATTAATGGTGTGGATCAGTTGCATTAAACAGGAAGTTAATGCAGGAAGACCAGACCGTCTTGGTGTATGTTTAGGGAATGAATTACCTTCTCCTCATTTGGCTTAAGAACCATTTAATGCTGTGAATCAGGAGCAAAAGCATCAATAGATGGGAGTGGGGATTTCTTCTGTCAAGTAGAGATTTTGCTCACAGTTTTTACACCACCTTGCCAACGAAATCTGCACATGCCAGAATCACCTGTTTGGCTTATGATTACAAACAGCCCTCACATAAAAATTTCAGCATTTCTGGCTCTGCCTTCAGCCACTATTTCTGAAATCAGTATCCCTTGATGTCAACTGTTTTATTTCAGCCACAGTCATTTCTCTCTGGCATGCTCCTGGCATATGTGTCTTTTCAAGAAAACTAAACCTGGAAGTGGCTTACGCGATATGCCATCTGACCTTATCACGTGAAGAACAAATGGCTCTTGTGCTTATAACATACTAGATAAACCGATGAACTGAATTCTTGGTCTGAGGCTTGGATAAGGTCAGAAGTCTTTGCAAAAAGGAGCCACCTTCCCAAATATCCTTTCATAATGCTTTAATAATTATACCTTGACTTTATTGTATACAGCTTAAGAAATGGCTTTATAATAATATAGATGATGTTGGTACTGGAGGAGAAAGCTAGGCTTCCAGGGCTGTTAAAGGCACTGGTTTTCACCTAAATACATATGCTGATTGCTGCATATACTCCCAATTTGCAACAAGGATCCCGGGTGTGTGGGCATATGTAATTCAGTAGGTCTAGTGCTGATCGGCTAGTAAGAAAAGACAATCATGGAGCTATAGTCAATGTCTATTGAGACATGGGTTTTGTCCGGAGAAGAAAAATTGCCTTTTTCCAGTTCTCCATAAACTGATTACAGTTGAATATGTATCTAAGGCTTATAACAAGATTTACTTCTAAGCTCTATGCCCTAAGAATAGATTGAATTTAAGAAGAGGAAAATGAAAAGGGAAGTCCAGTGACCCTCAGGCTTCACCCCACAGCAATCTTAGATCACAGCAGAGTCGGGCTTCAGCTTTGTAGGCCCCGAAACTGGACATTTTTTTAGTTCATCCAAAGCTGATGAGGCTTGGAAGATGAAGCCGTACTGATCTAACTCAGAAGAGACTAATGCAGTCGCAGCCAGAATAAGAGTTAACTCAGAGTGAGAAATATTATTGCCAAGTAAGTCAGAAGACCTGTGTTGTCATGGAATCCATACGAGCTACAAGCACATCAAATCTATGCATTGGATTATCTCACGCATAAGCAATCTACCAGTTCACAGACTTAAGCGCCTGCATTTATTTTAAGACATTATTGTAATTGCAGTTTTTTTTCTTCATTACAGATTTTTCACAATCAGTAGGTCTAAAAAGGGTGTTTTGATTGGTCTCTACTTTTCTCGATTATATTTTGGCAATCCTGAACTGCAAGATCGTTAGTTCTTGCCATCAGATGGATGCATTGGACTGTTTTAACTCAACTTTGTTCATGTTCTATTAATGTCAATCTCTTAGTCTGACTTACTCCAGCCCCTTTTGGTTATTACTTGGCTTTCCACATAGCTTTTCAGGCAGGGATCACATTAAATTCTAGCATTTTGTTTCTTATGACAATAGTCAAGATGAATCAATAAAGTGGCCTCTGATGATGATATTGTTTCCCACATGGGCTAACTCCAGGGAGACAATCATGGCCATGTGATCACATATTCCAGTCCACTGCATCATAAATAAATTAGACATTCTGGAGCATACCCTATGCACATCTACATTTTAGTTGATGTCACCCCTGGACACAGATAAGAACAATAGCCCATCTCTGACTTTCTCACTCATTCTTTCTCATTTGATTTCTGTGCATTCATCAGTCTCTTATAAACTGAGTTAGTTTGAGTCAGCTCTAGAGTCTGATGAACTCTGGGAGCAAGGTTAAAATTTGTTTTCTATTTTGTTTTTTTAATTCTATGGGCATACTCTGAAATTTGGTAACCACATCTAGGAACAGGAGGTCAGTGGCTTGACTGGCTCATTTCCTTCAATTGCTCAATTTCTTCGACTCTAATCAGAACATGTGGCAAATGAAAAAATGGGAGAGGGCATATTTTCTGGAACATGCTTAGCAGTAGAAGTCATTCCTATCATGTTTGGTGAAACATGGTAGACAATTAAAGTAAATCTTTAGTTAATATGTGTCAAATTATTCTCTGATTTATAACTTATCTGGTAGCAATTTTAATATTGGATATCAGTGAATCAAGGTAAACAATAAAGTCTATATGCTTATAAAAGGTATTTATTGAAAGCAAGAGGAATAAGAGTAGATATATAAAATAAAATTGAGTTAAAGTTGTTGTTTTTTAAAGATAATGAAGAATTTACCAGTATTTGGGGAAAAGGGCTAAATTTATATTTATTTCAACTGACCAAAATGGGAACACTGTCTTAAATCTTAGGCTTTTAACTTAGTTCCAGAGATATTTAAATCTGCTTGAAATTAGGATGAGAAACTTGACTTGTTTATAAGAAATTTCAGCAAAGGTGAAAATTGAAATTAGAATTTTTGAACTTAGAAGGCCCAAATTCCTAAAATTTCTTATCATGCAAAAGTGGTGGTCTCTTCCAGCTTTAAAATGTTTAATGCAAAATCAAGCATTATCTGAATTTGTGATTCAGTGAATCTAATCCATTCACTATAAACTGAGCATCCGGTAAAGGTCTTGGGCTGAGGGAGAAAGTGGCTGATGGCACTACAGGGCGGCCCTTCTATGGAACTTCCACCCCTCCAGTCCCGCTCTGGACTTTGTCTGGTTAGTAATGGAGCATTCTTGCTGCTGTGGTAACTTAAATGATTAGTTCCTGACCTTCTCTGCTGTTTTAGACTATTTAGAGAGCTGCTGGGAATTTTGGGGAGAGAGAATCAGAGCTGTACCCCTGGTTTTGGTCTGTTTTTATTCCCAGAGATAAATTCAGGTTGTAATGGTAAAATGGATCACTTATTAATTGTTTGTGCCAGGTTAAATGCGGAGATAATGCTCACTACAGACAACTAGACTTTGTCCCCAAGGATTTTCTTAAGAATAATCTCTTTATGTCCTCTGAATGTAACCTAGAGTAAGCCATAAAAAATAAACAAACACTCCCTTCTTGATAAACAAAGAGAGAATACTCCCCTGATGGAATGGGTTTGCCACGGGGCTCTCTCTAGCATTCTGTCAACTTCAATTAACAAGCAAAACTCCAGTGTTCATTACCCTTGGGTTACAAAACAGTAAGTAGTGATTAACTGCTATTAAAGGAGCTAGAATTACAGTATCACCAAATGCAAACTATGTGGTTTTTCCCCCTCCTCTTCTTTTAATGTGCCAAGGATGCTAACATATCTGCACACAATCCTAATTTAAAGAGTCTCTGGTGATCTCCAGCCCCCGGCATTTCCTACCCTCCTAGGACTAATAGCAACACTTATCTACCTAAAATAAACACGCAGACACTTTCAGGGCAGCTGGAGACCTTGAGCGAACTTGGCCAGGGCTTATCAGCCTCCAATGACGTAGCTATAAAGCAAGGAAACTCTTGAGCCCTTAATTTTATCATGAATTGCAACGTCCCCCGCAGCGGCCAGTCTGCACACAGGAGCTGGCTGGCTGGCTGGGCCCGAGAAAGCCGCTGCTCTAAAGCATCTTATGGTTCCGTGAGGCCAAGTTACCCGACTAACAAGGCACTTGGGAAGAGTCCGTTCACCCTCGATGCAGTTCCCCTCTCTAGTCACCTACAGTCTAGCTTTGGACAAACAAACCCAGAGAGACACGCAAGACCACAAAGAGGGAAGTCAAAGAAAGCGAATTGCTTGAGTATTTCAGGGAAGGCTTCTAAGAGGAGGCAGTGCCTTAGCTGCTAAATATTGGAGAAGGGGAGGAGTGAGATGACAGAAGGGAGTTGGGGTGGAAGATGTCATTCCAAGCCGAAGTGACGGCACATGCAAAGACAGTGATTGAGTGTCGACCCATCCCTAAAGTTCAGATTCCAGTACTGATCCATCTTCCTCGCTTCAGCAGCCTGTGGCAGGACAGAAAGATCTGCTCAGGCAGTGTGGGGCTGTCTCTGTTGCAAAATGATTTGGTAGCATAGCTGGATCTGGTCTTAATGGCTAGCAGGTGCAATCGGAGCTCTTGCTCTTCTCGGAGGGCAACTGCTGGAAGGTGCAGGCGAAGCAGTTAAAAGGGCCCAGTGTGAGAGTGGTAAATACACTCTAGGACTTGAAGTAAATATAAAAAGTCTTGGGCTTTATCTGCTCCAATTTCACAGTTCTGCTTTAAGTTCACCCCCCCTTCTTCTGTGTTTGGAAGGAAAAACGCAGTCTTGACAGCGTGACACCAGCTACATACGACTGTATCTGCAGCTTCATTAATCAAGGCAGTTGTAGGTTCCATCCCAATGTTTTGATTCCCCTCTACCTCTGCTCCCTCCTCCCCAATCTCACTTAGCTGTTTTTTGCAGCTGTTGTTGGAAAGGAAATGATAAACATGCACATAGCTGAAGTATGACAATGTTATACAGAGGGGCATTTGTGCCTCTGCTATGTAAACTAGGCTCGTGTATTGAAAAACCACAATGAGCAATAAGACACATCCCTTCCCTTAAAGCGTATTTCTATTTGCTTCTCCTATCGAGATATTTTCCCAAGTACTTCTTAGGTGGCCCCAGCACAGAAGGCAGCTGTCACATCACAGGACAGCCCAGTGTAGAACTAGCCAAAGTGGGAGATGCTCTCCCTCTGCTCTCTTCTATGGTCCTGCACCTGGGGACTTGGTTTACCTTTTTCTCCCAAATCTGAAGACAGTGGTTAGGGGGGAGGTCTCTGTATCACAAGGATTACTCATTACATGCAGAAAACAAATCAGGTGTTGTCACTCTCTCTACTGGCAAATCTTTCTTCAACAGTTACCAACTGTGTTTCCTCCCGCCAACACCCCATAGAAGCAAGGGAGACTGGGTGCAAGATGTGGTATCCACATTCAGCGCTTGACAGACATCATGCTTTTTAAAAAATTCAAACAAAACAAATCAGTTACCTCCTACTTTTAAGAACTCTGGCTACATGCGCACTTGAATGCAGATTGTCTGGATTTGCCTTCTTAGTTTGTCTTTCATCGCAGTGTTTTAAATCAAGGTTAGGATATGTGAGTAAAAGAAGGAACAGAAGAAGGAAGTGAACGCTATCATCTGATGGATTTATTTCAAGATCATGAACTTGGAAAGTTCCCATTTTGCTCTACTAGCAGAAGGTGTGCTTCCTTCTTCCCTCCCTAACCTTAGGCTGCTTGGGTCCTTGCCTGCCCTTCCACTGGCCTTGGCCTCCACGCGCCCCAGAGGTGTGTGGTCATGGTGCAGAGCCCAGAGAACAAGGCTGTGCCGAGGAGTCCCCAAGTTAGAGAGCCAGGCCTGGAGCTGCAGTCGCAAGTACCATGTCTTTGTTTTTGGCTCCATCCCGTTCACACTTCATTGCTCGTTCTCCAGTGTGCAAAGGAAGCTGCTTACCCACACAGACATTGGATTCTTGTTCTTCTTATCTCTTCTTCATAACTGTCTGCTTGGTTTCCCTTTCTCTTCTCCCTGGTTAGATTGTTTCTCTCTTGACCCTGAAACTGTCAGCCTGTTCTTGCCGATGTGCCACCTCATCCCACAGCACTGCCTGTTGTCCAGCCTTCATTATTAACAGATCATCAAAGGAGGGATTGGCTCTGCGCTGGCATATGAAAAAAGACATCCTTATTGCTCAGCTCTTGCCTGATTTCACTTAGTTGAGAAAGTGGTTTCGAGAAAGTGGACGTAGGCAAGGTGAAGGTTGACTGAAAGGAGTGCCCAAGATGGTGATAGTGAGAATTACACAGCCAAGTGATGACCTCTCTACTTTTCCTTGTATGGGTGTCCTTTACCTAGTAGATGTATTCTTGAAAATCGGTATTTAAGTTGAAATTCAAAAAAAATTATAACTAACTAGCACAGAGGTTTTAGGTATTTAAGACTGCAGTTAAATGAAAAATTAGTTTGTAAATGATTAATCCCTCTTTAATTTAGTTTTTAAAAAACAAGTGTGCAAAAAGGTTGAATTTGCTTAAAGCAAGGGCAACCGGAGTCATGACAAATGCCACACAGTGCCACCCACACTAAGGTGTGGACAGCCGGTGACAGTGTCGTCTGTGCCCATGCACCTGTGCTGCCCTGACGCAGTCCTGCCCATGGTCAAACCCACTGCTCCCTTTCCTGCTGGCAGATTCTGTCCTGCAGTGACTCGGTATGACTTCATTTATTGGAGGTTTTGAGTCAATGTTATCAAGATCCAAATTACCCCGGGCTGTTCACACATCTGGAGGCAGCCGTGGCCACCCCATGACTTGGAGGGCACCTGTGAGTACTGCTCAGTGCATCACTCAATAGGAGGCTGCTCCCTGGAAAATCACTCTGTCCACCCAGAGAGCCTCACCTCCATGGAAGTGATTCAGATGCCATGAGTGGGGAAATCTACTGTTGGGGTGGACAGGTACATTGTGGTGCTCTGACTACTTATATACAATCGGTTCCTTCTTCATTAGCATTTTCCCAAGTTGAGCCAAGACATGCTGCCTACGTGCATGACACTTCAATACCCAAATGCACTTTCCCCCCTCTCTAATGATGGAATTCAGCCAAAAGCTTCAATGAAATCAGAAAATACTATGAGACACTATTGTTCTTAACAATTTTTTTTAAATGGTTTCCAAGCAAAATCCAAAAGTCCTTTTGAGACCAAATTCTTCCATTCTGTCTGTGCAAGCCTGCGAACCAGGTTATAATTGGAATTACTATTTGTCAGGAGCTTTTTTGAATGTACCCTCATTTGCACGTAACTCCATCTTCCAATTTTGTGGGAGGAATAATGGGATACTTTATTATAAAGGAGTATGATGCAGGGCTAAGTGGTCTGGTCCTCAGCTTGGCTGCCCTT
Source organism: Mirza zaza (assembly GCA_008750895.1). NCBI lineage: Eukaryota > Metazoa > Chordata > Mammalia > Primates > Cheirogaleidae > Mirza > Mirza zaza. Next base: position 1,490 of record VSMD01092106.1, on the reverse strand, counting down.
GTAATCAGGGAGTGTCCATGCACTGTGGTCTGGAGGGTGACGCAGGCCCCACCCCTTGGGTCCTTCCCTAGACCTGCAAGGGACACCCGGGCACGTCTCACTCATCCATCCCTTGATGCAAATGGGGCTGCAGCTGCTGCCACACTCTGAGCCCTTTCACCAGCAAAGGCTGTAGACACTGTAGAAGCACCCTCCTTCCTCACAATGTAGGTCTAGCCTTGCTGTCCAGGAGTATTAACACCTATGACTTCTCATTTTCCATTGATCAGTTATTCGATCAATTCATTAATCCACTCCTGGGCCTGCTGGGCACAGAGCACCATGCTCCACGTTGGGGATTGCCAAGCCGAGTAATACCTACTGCCCAACAGTGAGATGTCATCTCACATCTGTAAGAATGGCTATTAACGAAAAAATGAAAAATAACACGTGCTGGTGAGGATGTGAAGAAAACAGAATGTATTGTATACTTGAAAATTGCTAGGAGAGTAGCTTTTAAGTATTCTCGCCACAAAAAAAAATGATGATATGAAATGATGCATATATTAATTAGCTTGATTTAGCCATTGTGCAATCATTCAAAACATCATGTTGCACACCATGAATTTATGCAATTTTGTCAACTGAAATGCATAAATCAATTAATTAATGTGAATAGAGAACCCCCTGCATCTTCTCAGCTAGTGCACAGTCTAGCAAGGGGGCTGACAGGCCCGCGAGCACAAGCTCAACACCTTGTCAGAGGTGTGAGGACAGAAAGAAGGACGAGCAAAGAGTGACACGGCAGGTGTCACTCTGCTACGTGCACGGTTTGCTTGTATTCATGCTCATCAGCATAGGCTGACAGCTGAAACATTCTTCAAAGTCACTCACATTGCTCAGTATTGAACCTTGTTTTTCCTTTTCTGGTGACACATGTGCACACACAGGAGGAGGATGTCCTCAGCGTCACTGACTTTGCTAAAGTGGCGCCCACACTGACAAAAAGGAGAACTGAGGATAAGATGCTCACACTTCAACCTGCCCGAACAGGAAGTTATTTTTAGATAATTTCTACTTTGAAGTGTTTTAGTCATAAGAAGCGATCTCAAGACATGTCTTCAGATCCTGATGGGTCAATCTTTAGTAAATTTGTGGATATGTCGTAAATTCAAAATGGCAGCAATATATTAATAGTAGGTTTGGCCGGGCGCGGTGGCTCACGCCTGTAATCCTAGCACTCTGGGAGGCCGAGGCGGGCGGATTGCTCAAGGTCAGGAGTTCAAAACCAGCCTGAGCGAGATCCCGTCTCTACTATAAAAATAGAAAGAAATTAATTGGCCAACTAATATATATATATAAAAAAAAAATTAGCCGGGCATGGTGGCACATGCCTGTAGTCCCAGCTACTCGGGAGGCTGAGGCAGGAGGATCGCTTGAGCCCAGGAGTCTGAGGTTGCTGTGAGCTAGGCTGACGCCACGGCACTCACTCTAGCCTGGGCAACAAAGCA